>PISX010006375.1:51614-98206 GCA_004024625.1 Mellivora capensis
TGGGACGCCTGGGTGGCTCAGTTGGTTGAGCGGCTGCCTTTGGCTCAGATCATGATCCCAGCGTCCTGGGATTGAGTCCCACATCGGGCTCCTTGCTCGCAGGGAGCCTGCTTCTCCCACTGCCTCTGCCTGTGCTCGTGCTCTCTCTCTCTCTGACAAATAAATAAATAAAATCTAAAAAAAAAAAAAAAAAAAAGACTGCAATTTCCTAGAGGCGTGTGGTCTAGTGGCAACCCCAGCTAATTTGCCAGTCTGTGCAGAGTCCCAGTCTCATGGTGGGGTCTCTCCTGCACCACCCCCCCAACATTATCCCTTACCCAATGCCATCAGCGGGCCCCCAGCAGGCAGGCCCCTAACCCACTTCATTCTGCCACTCTCCAACCTAAGGAGAGATGAACCATTGTCCTGCTTCCATTTCCTCCTGCCCCACCAGCCATGAAAAATGCCCACTCAGTCCACAAATCCACCAGGTGGCAGGAAAAATAAGGACTGTGGAGTGAGGCAGGCATGGGGACCCCAACTCAACAACCTGCAACTTTCTACCTATCCTATTCTTCCTCTAGAATTTGGGGGAGAAATTAGCGAAGGGCTAAATCTAATAATATTTCCAACATTTTAATTGGCAGCTGGGGCCTGAAGATGGTACTCAACCTCCCTGAGCCTCAGAAGTCCCCTCTATAAAATGAGGATAACGCTTACCCCATGAGGCTGTGTCATGTGACATAAGCCATAGAATGCAGTACAAGGCACCTGAGAAGTACTCAAAACGCAGCATATAGGTTATTTGCCACTACTGTTTAGAAAGACAAAACAAGTGTTCGCATTTGCAGGATGTAAGATTGTCACTCTGCCACCCGGTGTTTATTGAGCCCCTTTACTGGTCTGAATGTTCGTGCTCCCCCCAAATTTGGATGTGGCCATCCCAGCCCCCAAAGGTGATAGTGTTGGGAGGTGGGGGCTTTGAGAGGTGAATAGGGCATAAACAGAGGCCCTAGAACGTTCCCTCACCCCATGACAACACAGCAAGTGAGTAGGCTCCATCTGTGAACCAGAAAGCAGGTCCTCCCCAGACACCCAACCTGCTGGGGCCTTGATCTTGGACTTCCCAGCTCCAGAACTGTGAGAAATAAACGCCTGTTGTTTGTAAGCCACCTGGTCCGTGGTGTTGTTATCACAGCCAGAACGGACTAAGACTCTCACGTTCTAGAATTCCATCCAGAAACAGTACCCCCAACCTTCCCCCAAAAAGAAAAAAAAAGAGACCTATGTCCCTTACTTGGAAGGGTTTCATTCTCTAGCCGGTTGGTGATGCATGGAATACACGTAAAAAGCACATGAGAGCATCTGGAGATCGTGCGTGGAGAGGAAGTTAAAGGACCAACAGTAGAGCACAAACAATACGAGGTAGCAATTCATTGCAAGGAAAAAAGAATTTTTCAGCGTTGTTGTGCGTAGCAGGACTTCCTCAAGTGCATTTAAGCTGACTTTCTTTTATCATTCGGCTCAGCGTTTCAGGAACACCCAGATCTATAAAGCCAGAGGCATCAATGCAAAACACAGAGGTGGGAATGCAGAAGGGCGGCCCAGCTCCCCTGCCCCACCGGCCCCTCCAAACTGAGGCCCCCCAGCCTGCCCTCCCTGCAGCCTACCAGACCTCTTCCGTCGTCCCTGCCTGGAGTTCACAGACCCACCCTCCACATATCCAGGATTCCTGCTTCCCCTGCTGCATCCCTGCCCACACCCTGCACCCACCCCACTCTGATATAAAGTGCTCAGTCCGCTGTTTAATGGGACCTAATGTGCTGTAGTGTGCAGAGAACCTCAGGAGACATGGGCCATACACAAACGGTCTCACTTACAGGGAAATCACCACCATCAACGGCACCTGACGGCAGAATCCATTCATTTCTTTGCCACTGAGATTCCACACCTTCCAATGCTCCAGCTGTCCTTGAAGCTCCAATCGCTAAGAGTCAGGCCATCCCTCCTCCTCCCTGCTGTGGCCCCAACACTCATTCCCACCTCCACGGCTGCGGGCAATTCCCAAGAGCCTACAGTCCCAGCAAAACAGAGGGGTTTCTCTATGAACCCATGTCCTCGGGGCTGGCACTGCTCTCCACCGGTGTCACCCTGGCCCCTCCAGAAACTCTCTGAGTTGCCGCTCTTACCACCGTCCCTGTGTGCTGCCTGATCTCCCGTATCCTTCATCTCTTTCCTGGTTGATGCCCAGACAGCTCGTGTCATGAATGAATCACCCACCCTCTTTTTATAATTCAGGGTTTCCTTAAAGTCTCAGTTTCTTCTTAGCTCTTTCCCCCAGAGCACCATCATCCTGGGCTCCATCTGAATGTCCAGTCCCAAATCCCTACACACCCCTCAAAGAGCCTCCCATCTAGGCTCTCAGCTCCTGGCCATTCTCTCTACTCAAATGATCATATCGAGCAGTGCTGTCCAATATGGACAGCCTTAGCCTCGTGCGGCTGTTTACATTCAAACGGATTCAAATTAAATAAAATGAGAGACTCCATTCCTCAGCGGCACCAGCCATACATCAAGGACTTAATGGCCACATGCACCCAGGATACAGCATTGGATCATGAAGTTGTATAAGCATGCCCACCATCATGGAGAGCTCTCTGGGACAGTGCTCTTACAGGGCTCTGATTTAGCCCCCATACTTGCTGCTCCAGCCGCAGGCTGGTGAGGTCTGGCCCACAGAAAGAATTTAGCCAAGCAGGATCATGAAGGAAGCCACTTTCGAACTAGGTTTTGAAATCGTGATGACGCTATCTCATACTGTACAGTATTTTGCATGTATAAGGAATATAAAACGGACATTCCATGTATTTTAAATGACATGGTTTTGAATGGGGTAACGTTTCATGGGACAGAATGGCATATGCAAAGACACACACAAGAAAAGACAAAGCCTGGAAAGTAAGCAGACTTGGCCTCTCAAGCAAAAAGACCTTCTTTAATTTGAGGGGATTTAAAAAGTATCCCAAAAAAGCCGTTCAGATTCTGTCTACGCATATTCCGACAGGTTTTTACATTCCTTTATTTATCTTAGCAACTCTCTACACCACTACCAGGTAACACTGACCCATTATGAACCCAGATGCAGACAGACTACATCCAATCATACAACAAATTCTCTGTGAAGACTCCTGTCCTCTGAGAGGGGTATTGTTAAGGGGCTCTGGGGCGTGCCAATCAAGCAACTCTCCTTCTAGCTGTACTCATGTCGAATCAAGACCAGAGAGGGCCGGGGAAGAAAGGACCAAATAAAGGACAAAAGAACGTAACATATCAAAAACATACCTCCCTTTAAAACCCATCCCCTGTTGACTCTCTGCCCCTCTCTCCATATTCTCCTCTTCGGAGCCAAGAACCCTGGGGTTAAAGCTGTGCCTTCTGCTTCCAGAGCGCCACTCACGTAACTGCTCTGGCGTGGGTCCAGAATTTCAAGGGCAAGGGTGGGACTCAGAGAAAGCAAATGTAGGAGCTCAGGTTCAGCCACGGTTTGGGATTTGAAGAAAAGGTCTTAGAAGAACAGCATATCCTATCATCCTGTAGCTGCTACCCACTTTTTCTAGATGTTCCTAGAGCCCCCCAGTAGTTACCAGGGGTGGTTGGTCCATTTGCCAAGGCACATTTTCAAACTCAATATTAGTATCTTCCTCCAGAACGAGAACCCTCCTTCACCAACCAAAACTCTTGGGCTATACAAACACGTGAAGATTTTTTCAAGAATAAGTGTCTAAGGGGCGCCTGGGTGGCTCAGTGGGTTAAAACCTCTGCCTCTTCGGCTCAGGTCATGGTCTCAGGGTCCTGGGATCAAGCCCCGCATCAGGCTCTCTGCTCAGCAGGGAGCCTGCTTCCCCCCTCTCTGCCTGCCCCTGCTTACTTGTGATCTCTGTCTGTCAAATAAATAAATAAAAATATTTAAAATAAAAAAGAATAAGTGTCTAAGACCAAAGGCAAGTACATAATCTGTTTAGCTCAAAGTTGTAAGTCACGTGTGGTGACGTTTTAGAGGCTGGAGGTCTAAAATGGGTTGACCAGGCTGCGTTCCTTCTCAAGACTGGCCAGTTCCTTCTCAAGATTGGCCAATCTGTTGGCTTGTCGCCCCTTCCTCCAGCTCCAAAGCCTGCACTGCAGCATCTTCTAAGCTCTCTGTCCGCCCTCCACACCCCCATCACATCTGATCTACCTCTGGCCCTCCTTTCTGCCCTCCTCTTCTCAGAACCCTGTAATTATGTGGGATCCACCCAAATAATCCAGGATGATCTTCCCATCTCAAGATCCTTAATTTAATACATCTGCAAAATCCCTGTGGCCTTGTATGGTAATGTTCACGGGTTCCATAGATTAACACATGGCTTGCGGGGGGCGGGGCAAGGGGGCATTATTCTGTCTGGCACACCAGTCTTATAAACTTATCTCCATGAACTACCTGATTAAGAATAATCTTCTAAAGTGCCAGGGATTAACTGAAAATTCATTATACGGAGTCTCGCCACCTGAAGTTTTATACCTGCGTTACGTACTTCACTATCACATGGGACACACTGGGAACAGCTAAGCAATAGGAATTATTTTTCTAAACTATAGATTATTTTCACCTTTCTATATTTCTATAAACTATTATGTAATTTTCATTTGCCAAAACCACTGGGGATTCTGTTGAATCCTTGGAGGAGATTTTGGTGATAAAATGTGAGGTCACATATAAACCCGACACGATACACTGTAGTAGCTTATTTTCTTAAAATCATGTGGCTTTTGGGATGCCTGTGTGGCTCAGTTGGCTAAGTGTCTCACTTCAGCTCAGGTCAGGATCCCAGCGTTCTGGGATCAAGTCCCGCATCAGGCTCCCTACTCAGCAGGGAGCCTGCTTCTCCCTCTGATGCTGCCCTATGTGCTTGCGCTCTCCATCACTCTCTCTCTCTCTCTCTCTGACAAATAAAATCTTTTTAAAAAAATTTTTTTAAAAATCATGTGGCTTTGGTTACTTCTTATTGATTCACCACCTCTTAGTGACAAATCTGAACTAGTCCTAGGAGGAACAAAAAAATGATTTCCGATCATAAAAGCCTTTGAGAAAAAGAGATGGTTATTCTTTTGAACTCCGCTATCTTATTTGGAAACGCATCTAA
The DNA here is from genome assembly GCA_004024625.1 of Mellivora capensis. NCBI lineage: Eukaryota > Metazoa > Chordata > Mammalia > Carnivora > Mustelidae > Mellivora > Mellivora capensis. Next base: position 56,774 of record PISX010006375.1, read on the forward strand.
AAATCTGACAAAGGAATGGGAAGAATGGGCCCTGCTTACTCTCAGATGTGCCTACCAAGATGTCAGCTTTCTTCATTTACACCTCAGAAAAACTGGTCTGAGATCAATGAGGGAATAAAGCCACTCCATTAGGAACAGATTAATATGGAGGTAGATGAAAGGGATGGGATGAGCAGACATCTGAGAGGTCTGAAATACTTAAAAGGTAGCACTCTGCAGCAAAAAGGTCAAGAAACGGCAGGGTGCCTCTCCGCACACGAGTCTGAAGCACTTTTGAACCCGAAGACACAAGGTTCAGCTTCACGTGGCCCGTATAAATTTGGTTACTATTTAGGAGCAAAAGCATTTTTCCTGTTAGAGTAAAAACTCCATCAAGAAAGGGTTATTCTGGGGGAGCCTGAGTGGCTCAGTGGGTTAAAGTCTCTGCCTTTGGCTCGGGTCATGATCCCAGGGTCCTAGGATTGAGTCCCACATCGGGGTCTCTGCTCAGCGGGAGCCTGCTTCCCCCTCTCTCTGCCTGCCTCTCTGCCTACTTGTGATCTCTGTCAAATAAATAAATAATATCTTAAAAAAAAAAAAAGAAAGGGTTATTCTGGCTTTATAAATAATACAAACACTCACTGAAATTCAATAAAATGCTATATCTCAGAACACTGACCTGTTGCCTCTTTGGAAGGCAACCCGCTATAAGCCATAGTTTGTATCCTTCACGGGACAGCTTCCTCTACACGGGTTAAGTCCCACAGAAAAAATACCACCTACCACAGAAACAAGGCGGGAAAGAATTAACCCTATGGATAGAAAACTTACTTTACCCCTTGAATATTTCCTCAAAAACATAAAACCAACAGGGGCTAATATTGTGAGTCCCTAGCTTAATCTTTTACAAAGTAACAGAACCCAAAAACGTGGAATGATAAACCATAGATGAACAACCTGAGAAAAGTCAGGGACAAACACCAATGCCCCCAGCTTGGTTCTGGCTTGGGTTTTGTCTCATACAGCACAGGTGTCTGGGTGGACAGGTCATGAAAAGCATTTACTCTGTTGCCCAACACCGAGCAGACGCCCCACATACATTCACACATTTGTTGAACAGAACCCACTCTTTCGAGGAAAGGAAAAGCAGGAAAGCACAGGACAAGATCTTGCTTCCCATCGCTCCTGACCAGCCACTGAAACTTAGGAGTCACGGTCATAGAGTGTGGTAGTCGCTCGGAGGACATTTTGCCCAAACACCAAAGGCTGCCAATCATGAAAGCATGCATGGCAGGCACGTCTTCGGGTAGGGAGCTACTCCCAAGCGATTGGGAATTGGGGTGCATGAGAGGTAAATTCAGTGAGTATCACGTCTTCCATCTATTTACGTCAATTTCCAGCACTCTCTGAAAGACAGAAATAGCACGCATAGCCATCATTCCACGTCTAGATTTGAAGGTGTTACTGGACACGGGTCTTGGCTGATGTTGGCAGATACCTAACGGGGGGTAACCTCCAGTGGGGACTTCTGCCAACATTCACAGAGAAATCATGGCAGCGACCACTGTCTTTCAAAAGCGGTTCACAATGTTTTCTTTATTCTCAACAGCGAGAAGGGTTTCGGAGATGAAAACCACAGAAGCTGAAGAGAGATCTCGAGTTTTTATTAAGGCTCATGTTGGAAACACATCCAAGCCCACGGTGGCAGGAAGAATGTGACAAGAGAAACTGAAGACAGCCACCCAGACACAAAGAGGGACATCAATTCTGTCAACAGCTCAAGTCCAAGAATGTGGTGAGATCCAGTCGGTTTCAGTCCTACAGCATCTGAAAGAAAATGCATGAATGCCATTTTCTGCCTCTTGACATCTCTGCGGGCCGAAGAGGAAAAAAAAAAAATGTGTCCCGGTGCATCTGGTATTAGGAATAAATCTACATCCACACAGGGTCCTGGGAAAGTGAATCACTACGCATGACCGTTCTCATGCTCTACATCTCCATTTAAACAAAAACATGTACATTTTTTATCTTGACTTTGCTAGACTCTAAAACCAGATGATTCCTCACAGGCAGGTAACCAGGTTAGTAAAATTAAAAAAAAAAAAAAAAAAGTGGGGGAGGAGGGAGAGAGAAGGAAGGGAAGGAGCAAAGCCCAAAACAGCAGTGTATCTTAAGCCTAGGATCTCGCCTGAAAGCAAAACAGTGCTGAACAGAGCACAACCTGCTGCAAATGCACTCTAAAAAACCCGGCCCAGTGAAGGACGACAGGGTAATAAGTACATTCTTCTCTCGCCCCTGATGCGAGTTTGAGGTGCTGCTGGAAAAATCCACAGCAACCAATTGGTGATTTGTAAATTCCCCCTAAAGCAGTCCTTCCTGCGGGGGAATTAAAGCTTTCGTGTGAAAGCCGCCCTCCTATTTTTCACGTGTGCAAGTGGAGACGGTTCCTCGTGGCCTCGGGCCATGAAAACACATGGTGCGGTCTGCAAAGAGAGGAATTCATGCCACTGTAATTTGAGAGGTGTGGGTATGCAGAGGCTTAGCACAAACCTGCCTGCTGTCATCAAATCTAGCTAAAAAGTGTAATTTTTACTGCAGGGGCAGGGGGTACAGTCTGCTGCAGCGAGAGGAGGAAGGTCCTGTGTCTTTGCACACCAAAACCCGAGCACTGCCTGGGGCCTGTCTTCCCAGGGCCCCCCAGCTCCCAGCCTCCTAGAGTAAGGCGATGGACCCCAATCGGGGCTCCCTGCCCTGCCACGGCCCCCCAGGACCAATGATGTTGGAGGAATCAGATTCCCCTGGGCAAGCTCTGGCTTGAATTATCAACCCCTTGAGGTCAGCTCCCCTCCTTTTTTTCCCACCGGGACACCTCAGTAAGAGAGGTAACAGAAGGGGATGGAGGAAAGGGTGAATCCGGAACACAGAAGAGTTAAAAAAAAATAATCTTGATTGCTAAGATGGGAAGTGATAGGGACTGATGCACTCCCCCAAAATGTGTATGTGGGAGCCCTGACAACCAGTAGCTCAGAATGTGACCACATTTGGATATCGACTCTGTGGAGAGGTAATTAGGGAAAAATGAGGCCGTGAAGGTGGCCCTAATCCAGTGTGACTGGTGTCCTTAGAAGAAGAGAAAACGAGGCTGCGGAGAGACGGTGGAGCCACAGTGGGAAGACAGCCCTGTGTAAGCAGGGGAGAGGAGCCTCCCGGGAAGCCAAACCCCCCAAGGCCTTGCTCCTGGCCTTCCAGACTCCAGAACCCTGAGAAAACAAACATCTCGTTTAGGCCCCAAGCCTGTGAAGATTCCTTATGGCTGCCCCAGCTGACGAGCTCAGGAAGGGAGGGGCAGGGTCTGATTAGTGGCTGAAGTTGCCTGGAGCTCTTCCTGCCCCCATCTACACAGCAGTCTGCCCCTGATGCTCCCTCGAGTCCCCAGGAACCAGGGTCTTCATACTGCACCTCCCACACCCGAAATCAGGTGACCGGAGCATTTCAGCCCAATCACTCCTGGCTCTTGATACCAGAAAAGCAAGCTGACTGGGTTGAGTGGGTGGCTCAGGTCACGATCTTCAGGCCCTGGGATCATGCACCTCGGCTGGCTCCCTGCTCAGCGGGGAGTCTCCTCCCCCCTCTCCCGTTCCCCATACTTGGGCTCGCACTCTCTCTCTCTCATATAAATAAATAAAATGTTAAAAAAAAAAAAAGGAAAGTAATCTGATTAAACACACACACATGCATAACTTGCAGAATTGTTAAGTCACTATGTTGTACACCTGAAACTAAGGGAACATTGTGTGTCAACTGTATTTCAATTTTTAAAAATCCAAGAAAGAAACAAAACAACAAAAAACAAACAAAACACACACACACACACACACACACACACACTATTACAGTGTTTCCAAAGTACAGCTTCTGTGTACCCAGTGGATTCCTTCTGCCCCCTCCAGCTTCCAAAACAGCAGAGATGACATCGACATTTACTGAGCAAATGAAGAATTTCGTCTTATGAGGCAGATTTTATTTCATGCAAAAGGAAAGGGACTTGGAAAGATTAAAGTAACTTTTGCAAAGGGGTGGAATGGAACCAGGAACTGAACCAGATATTTCTGACGGCAAAGTCCTTGTTTCCCCCCATACCCCGCAATGCCACAGGTTCCTTCCTGCAGCTGAGATGGCCCGATGCTTATAGAACAGTTCTATTGGGGGGCATGGCGGGGGGGGGGGGAATGTCCCTGTAAGCAGTATTCTAATATCTCTACAGATCCATGTTAGGTTGGTATTAACTAGATGCTCTCTACTATGTAAGCCTGCAGAGAAACTAAATGTTCACCTCAAATTCTATAAATCACGCTAAAAAAATGATGCCAGCGCCCTTGAATAGTTTTCACTGAAAGATAACTCAACGAAAGATGGAATAATAAGAAGGCACCATGAAATCCGTGCCTTCCTGTCATTCATTATTCAGCCTTTGGGGGCTACAGCTCAGGAGACGAGGGCTCTCAGAGGCCAGGGTCCGTGACAGAGCCGGCCCCCACCACCTGCAGGGGTGAGCAGGTGAAATCAGCAGTTAACTTCACCTTATGAGACCCAGGTCAGCTCTTAATTTAATTTTCCTTCCCGAGAAGTGATGAGGGACGAGGCTGTCCAGGAAATGCCTGACTAAAAGCAAAGCACTGGTCCCTAAGCAGTAAAACTGCAAGAGCGAGGGCACCAAAAGCTGCAAGGCCAGCTCCCTTCCGGGACTCGAACTGATGAAAACAGAGCATCCACCCCCTTCTGGCAGCAGGGAGGGGAAGGAGGGTCACAAGGCACTCCCTCCTCCACTTTCCCATCTGCTCCCCAAAATGCTTGCTCTGCCCATGAATAAAAGCAATCATCACCTTAATGTTCATGAAAAGCTCTATACAGCTTGTCACCTCGTCGCCTGTAAGAATTACGCACATCATTAAGTATGTTGGGCTTTCTTCTAAGTGCCATTCAATTTCCACCATACCCTCAGCTCCTGGGTTCTCAGTATTCACAGCTTTTTGCTTAGATGGCCTGATGGTTCTCTTACTGCTTTATAAATCAGAGGCAATATTTGAAGTCAGGAACATAAAAGAAGCATGGACATAAGCAGAGAGGCCAGCTTTGTACAAGTGCATTTCACCTGGGGCAAGCTGAATTGGAGGTAACAATGGGGCACCTGGTAAAATGGAGACAAGGCCCGGGGGTGGCATCCTTACCCCAGGGCGCTGGTGGCTGGCAGAGAATGAGAGTGTCAAAGTGGAGAAAGCATGTGCCGATGAGGGAAGACCCAGGGCCAGACTCTGAAGGCATTCACCTCGGGCCATCGGAGAACCATGGGAAGCTGAAGAAAACCAGGCTTGTTGGAGAAATGCTCGTTTACGCAGCTTAGAGTAGCGCTATCCCAAGGGCTTGTCAAGTGTGACCACTGGACACACTGAAATGTGGCCAGTCCACACTGAGATGTGCTATAAAATTCACACTGGATCTTGAGGCCTAAATGGGCATTCCTATCTCTACTAGAAAAGTTCAAGGTGACTAACGCTGAGGGAAAGCGTTTGGTCCACAAGTAATGTTTCAGACAGCCATTCTGGAAAGTGGTGAGCCGTACTCCATCAGGCACAGTGAGCAAATAAAGCCTTGCTGTATCTAGACATTCCTGATAGGGAAACAGCGCAGTGCAGTTAAGGGACATTTTGTTGTCATTTATGAAAAGGAAGACCTGCGATTTTTTTTTAAAGATTTTCTCTATTTATTTGACAGACAGAGATCACAGGTAGGCAGAGCAGCAGGAGGGGGTGGGGGGTGGGGAACAGACTCCTTGCTGAGAGGAGAGCTCAATGTGGGGCTCAATCCCAGGACCCTGAGATCATGACCTGAGCCAAAGGCAGAGGCTTAACCCACTGAGCTACCCGAGCGTCCCTTGACCTGCAAATTTTTATGAACAGCATGCCAGCTCCCTTTCTTCCCAGTGAGACACAGACATGCTGTCTCCCAAATTCACGTTCTCATCCCCACGAAACATTACGAACACACGGGGAAAAAAAAGAGAGAGCGGGCAAGTACTTATAGAGGGTAAGTCATGGGGTAATTTGTTGAAACATCTGGCCTTCATTTAACAAACAACTAGACTTTAGTCATGTTTCTGTGATTTCTCTAGTGTTTTGCAAGAACAGCAAAGAGACACAGCATTAAGTTCCCCTGACACTCCAGGTGTGAATAGAAACATCCCCTTCACACATAAATTGTGCAAATTACAAACTTCTCCTTTATTTCCCTTATTATTAACGTCCTCAAATGATGATCTGTGACAATAGCAGGGTCCAATTTGACACTTTCTACATACGGAAGAAACTCACAGAGCAGCCCACAGACATCTGCTTCTCTGAGCACCTGGGGGTTAACCTCACGGTACTAAGAACTTGGTATCAGTACAGAATTGCTGGGGAGTCAGCAAGAAGAGGCAATCATCTCTCTGGTACAATACATATATCATTTTCTTGCTAGTTGAAGAAACATAAAACCAGGGTTTTCAGGGGACCTGGGTGGCTCACATCGTTAAGCATCTGCCTTCAGCTCAGTTTATGATCTCCGGGTCCTGAGATCGAGCCCCAGCTCAGCGGATAGTCTGCTTCTCCCTCTCCCTCTGCCTCTCCCCCTGCTTGTGCTCTGTCTCTGTCTCTGTATCTTTCTCAAATGAATTAAAAAAAAAATCTTAAAAAAAAAGAAGCCAGGGTTTTCATCCCACAACATAAGGGGGCACTGCATAAAAGCAGCACCAACAAATTAACACCAAGGTGCCCCGACAAGAACATTTTTAACAGGTCACTTCCAGACCACTAGAAAGGGTTTGCATCTTAGTTCACTGATGGCCTCCACCAAATGCCTTGGCTCGAAAGCTGTCTAGGACTCTTGTCCGCACGCAGCTCTGGCACAGATCTTGAGCACTGGCTCGAAATGATGAACTGTGTGGTTTAACCTCCCCGTGCATCAGTTAAAATGGAATTCATAATGTGGTGCTCTATGTCAGCCGGCACGTTAATCTATTAAAGCATATGAGAACCTCACCGGAGCAAGCCAGGATTCCGGCTGGTGACCTCACAGACACAACCACGTGTGGCGGGGCTGGAAAGCTTCACCTCTAAGGAAGTTTTTGCCCCCCACTTCTTCCTCTCCCCATCAAACATTCAGTGATTTTTGGAACTGCTCGTTTTCTTCTTCATGATGGTCCTGATAATGCCTGCCCTCCAGGAAGCATTTTAAAGAGGGAAAAAAAAAAAAAAAAAGAGTCCAGTGATGGAAGCTGGGAGAGGAACAGCTGTACTGGGAGAGGAAACTGATGATTTCTCAGGTGCGAAGGTCTGGTGTCTTCAGCCCTTAGGTGGTTGTTTCCTACCGACAAAAGCAAGGGAAGCCAATGGGAAGTGCAAGTTTCCAGATAATCGCCAATAAAACCATTTTTCAATCTGGATGGGTCACTGAGGGTACAATACTATGGCAAGAGATGTGTGACATAGGTAACATATCTTATGCATCAAGAAATTTCCAAATTGTCATGAGGAATTTGACTGGGTAACTGACTTCAAGCACACATATACAGACTGACATGTGTATGTATGTACATACATATACATATGGAGACACATATGCTTGTGTATGTGTCCACGTATATGTACAAAGGGAGCGACCTCTCATAGATGCAGGTTGTCCCTTTGTTGTCCCTTACAGTCCCTCCCTGAAATGTGGGTGCTGGGTGTCCACACACAGGGACTAAGGAACGAGCCCAGGCACTCTGACCCAAAGCCAATGTACGTACATCACGTCTGTGGCTCAGAACTTTTGTTGACATCCCTTTCCACAAACTTGCTTCCCACATTCTTATACTCTTCTGAAGGTAAGAAAAAATACAAGGGGAGAAAAGGTATAAAACCCTAAAGAAGGAGAACTATGAAATGGGTTTTCCAAAATTTTGCTTAGAGCCTCTGATTTTAAAATCACACCAATGACATCTAAGCATGCAACCTAATTTAGGGTGGGTTCAGTTCTTGGGTCTCGAGCCACACGGATAATTTTAAGTTTTCTCATAGACATGTTAAAAAAAAAAAAAAAGATGAAAAGGAAAAGGCAAAGCTAATTTTAACCATATACTTTATATAATATGATATGTCCAAAGCATTATTTCAATGCTCAATCCCTATTGAAAAAATATTAATGAGATATTTTACATTTTCTTCCACACTAAGTCTTTGACGACTGGTGTATGTTTTACCTATGACAGCGTATCTCAGTTCCTTCTCACCACATTTCAAGTGTCAACAGCCACATATGACAAATGGCTACCACATTAGACACCAAACATGCTAATGATTATTTTGAATACAGATCATGCCACTAACTCACGACGTGGTCCTCTGATGGCAAGTTCTCTCACTCTGGCCTGGGCCCACTCGCAACACCCACGTCCACATTGCCATTGGATTAATCCACCGAACACGCTCTGACTCACTTGCTCAAGGCAGGTGTCCACCCAAAGTAGGAGCCGTATTGGTACTGTCAACACCTACTACAAATTAGACATCCAGTAAGTGTTTATTAAATTATTTTAATTAAGTATTCCAAAAAATTAAGTACTCCAAGATGAAATGCAAATTCCTTAAAATGGCATTCAGGTTTCGCCTTTAACTCCCCACCTTCCTATCTATAAAGCCTCTACTCGAGACCCCAGATGTCTATTCCAGTGTGCAAGGGGGTGAAGGTCGTAAAAGGTCACAGAGTGAACATATGCTACATCTTCCTGGAGCACCAGTAAAACTGCCTGCTGAGTATTTTAAAATATTTTTTATATTGGGGCACCTGGGTGGCTCAGTGGGTTAAAGCCTCTGCCTTCGGCTCAGGTCATGACCTCATGACCTCATGACCTTGATCATGGGATCAAGCCCCACATCGGGCTCTCTGCTCTGTGGGGAGCCTGCTTCCCGCACCCATCCTCTGCCTGCCTTTCTGCCTACTTGTGCTCTCTGTCTGTCAAATAAATAAATAAAAATCTTTAAAATATATATATACATATTTTTATATTAAAATTTTCTGATATATCCAAAAAGAGAAGCCGAAAACCCCAGCCAGTTGTTAATGATTAAACATTCTGTGCTTAGCGAGCAGCTTCCAAGAGCAGCTTCCAAACAGACACGAGCAAACTTCCAACCGCTCCCATAGGCGTGAGCTCCCCTCTTGTTGGCTGGCGCACAGACGAAAATACTCTGAGCAGCCCTGGCTGCGGAGTGGCAGCTGGTCACTCCTTGCGGCCAGTAGTACCCCCTCCGTATCTCTCCCTCACCCGATCTGCTCATCCACAATGCCAGGAAGCCCATTCTGACTGGTGGGAAGGAGAAGCTCCCAAACTCCGCCTGACCTCCAAAGCGGCACCATTTTCTTAGCATCGATCATCTGCACACGGTCAGGCAGCCAGCTTTCCCTCCGTTCCCACACTGGAGGATCCCTGAGCGCAGGGCCAGTATATCCTCCTGCTTCCAGTTCCCAGGAGCGACTTGCTGTTGGCTGAGTAGATGAACAGAATGTGCAGCCAATTCTGCTTCAGGTCAGCAAGCAACATAAAAAAACGGAAAAGGAAAAAGTTGGGACACACATAAGCATGTCAAAGCACCCCACAACAGCTTCCCTGGGCAAACACGTCCTTCTTAACAGTGGGGGATGAGTTTAAGATAATATGATGAACCATGGAAAACAATTAAAAATTTAGGGTGAGGAGAATAAAGGAAAATGTTAACACCAGGCCACACTCTATGTGGACTTCAATTTCAAAGAGAAGTTTAAAAAAAAAAAAAATCCTGATAAAAGCCATGGCTAGGGAGAAACCAGTATTGAAGTGGAAAATAATCAAGCAGAACATATTCCTTAAGAAATGGCCTCATAAAAATGAGCTGAAGTAAGTAACTTTGAAAATAAAACCTCTAAAAAAAAAAAAAAAAAAAAGAAGTCCAAAACCCAGCTAACGTTATTAACAAGACAAAAAATGGACTTTGTCAAAACAGTGAAGGAAATTATTTGGTACCAATAATAATTCAGTACTTCTCTTAAGTTAAAAAAAAAAACAAAAAACCTGTGAGAAACAACAGCACTGGCTGATAAAAAGCATCATCAAGGATTTTCCTTCAGAAATATTTCTCTCTTAAGCTAAACGTTATATAAACATTCCTGATTTCTTTGGACTACTTTTAGCTACCCAGATGACAGACATTAATAATTAAGTCCAGTACTAAAGTCTGCTCTGTACCCATCACAGAAGCTATAAACGTCCAACGTGCTGTACCCACTCTGAAATGTATTACTTATACTAGGCACAAATAATTTTTTGAACTATTAAATCCCATAAGAAGTAAGCTTGTGTATCAACACACAAGAGAAAATTATCCTCTTAAAATCACTCCCTTTAAATTCTAGCGCTAAACATCTGAGTGGTTTTCTAGGTATTTCACTCACTTTCTCTTAGCCTGAGACAGCCAGATTATCAGGAAATGATGCGTAACTGGGTAAACTACAAATATATCCTGTCGGTGCTTCTTGGGCCTACAAGACATTCACCAACACTCCTCCAGAGAAACCTCTAAAGAGAAGCCTTAATTCGATTTATAAAATATCAGCTGCTCAAGATCATACTATCCTGAAGAGCCGTTTTCTCCCCATGCATCATTAAACTTTTCTTACTCTAACAACCTCTTTTCAGAAAAAGGAGTTACCTGGAGTTACTACAATCTTGCCAAATTTTAAGAGATACAAGAGATGTTGCCCCAGTACAATGTCTCCATTGCATGTATCTTTTCTCACCAGGCTCACCTAACAGCTGGTAGGAAGACAATGTCGGTTAAAGGCCACAGTAGAGGGAGAGTCTAAAAACAGTAAGAGAAGTTCATAGTATACATCAAAATCCAGAAGAGAGTGTGTGTGAAAATACTTAAGCTCAACGTAAAAATGGATTTCGGTGAGGAATTCATCTCAGTGCTCGCTTCCATCATAACAGAGAAGAACTTTCTTAAAAGAAATTTCCCATATCTAGGGACGCCTGAGTGGCTCAGTAAGTTAAGCGTCTGCCTTCGGCTCAGGTCATGATCCCAGGGTCCTGGGATGGAGTCCTGCATCGGGCTCCTTGCTCAGTGGGGAGCCTGCTTCTCCCTCTCCCTCTGCTGCTCCTCCTGCTTGTGTTCCCTCTATCTGGCAAATAAATAAGTAAAATCTTAAAAAAGAAGAAGAAGAGGAGGAAAAGAAAAGAAATTCTCATGCCCAAACCCATTTTGCAGAAGTCAGGACAAATGTAACCACAATAGGAATCTATATTCCTATGAATGACGTTAAAATAACAAATGGGAAGCTGTTGTGTTTTAACTCCTAAGAACAGAGAACATCCATCCACGCGCAAAAATATGGAACTGCAGCACTGATTTACCCAAATGTGAAACAAAGAATTTATTCACGCAAATGGCCACAATGCAAAGGGACAGTGGACAGCAAACATGGTCTTATCAACCATAGTAAGCCTCAACGGCACATACGAAACAGCACTCTCTACTCTTCATAAGCCATGGCCAGGGTTCATGACCTATAAAACTACTATTTTGGCCATGGCACAGACTTTGTCTATCGGTAAGTGAGACCCCAGCCATTAGCCCAGTGTCTGCAAGCATGTACTTAAGACTCTGGAAGAGGTATGGCTCCATACGGGCTGTCTAGAAACAAATCAACCTCAGATTAATGTGCATACTCTACCTACCCGCCAGATATTAACTAACATCTGTGAGAGAATATGGAATATTCTGAGGAACATTGAAAAAGGGAACATCACCTACACGTCTACAATTTTCCTTATATAATATCCTTATATAATATTTTTCAATTAAAAAAAGACCATGGATGGGCACCTGGGTGACTCAGTTGGTTGAGCGACTGCCTTCGAGTCAGGTCACGATCCTGGACTTCCAGGATCGAGTCCCTCATCGGGCTCCCAGCTCCTTGGGGAGTCTGCTTCTCCCTCTGACCTTCTCTCTCATGCTCTCTCTCACTCATTCTCTCTCAAATAAATAAATAAAATCTTAAAAAAAAAAAAAAAAAAAAGACCATGGATGCCAGAAAATGAGACCAAATGACTGAAACCCATGAGGAAAAACAAAAGACAATAAAAATAAATCTACCTGTGACACAAATGTTGGAATTATCTATTACAAAATGCTATAATAAATATCTTTGCAAATAGATAAAAAGATAAAGACTAGCACAAGAAAGCATGTGTATAGGAAATGGATCAAGGCAAATCTTATTATTAAAAAATAAGACAAATGAAAATTTAAGAAGTCAATACATGGGTTCACCAGCTTGATAAAGCAAAAGAGACTTAGGGACGGATAGAAAGGTCAGAAGACAAAATCCAGTTTAAGTACAAAGAGGGGAAAAAAAAGTAAAAACAGAGAAAAGAATGTAAAACAGACATAGGGAAAAGGAACCAAATATATATAATTGGAGTCCCAAAAAAAGAGGGAAGAGAGAAAATGAAGCAGAAGCAATATTTGAAGAAATACTAGTCAAGAGATGGATGAAAAATATTAAGCCACAAATTAAAGATACTCCACAAATCCCAAACTGGATAAACAGAATGAAAATATCACCTTTAAAATATTTTATTTATCCATTTGACAGAGATCACAAGTAGGCAGAGAGAGAGAAAGGGGGAAGCAGGCTCCCTGCTGAACAGAGAGCCCAATGTGGGGCTCAATCCCAGGACCCCAAGCATGACCTGAGCCAAAGGCAGAGGCTTAACCCTCTGAGCCACCCAGGCACCCCGAAAATATCACCTTTAAAAATTAAAATATAAGGCTTACAGGTGACCTTCCAAATAGAAACAGCAAAAGCTAGAAGTGCTGGAGGGGAAAAAGCCACCAACAACTGCCAACTGTATACTCAGACCAGGAGAAATACATAAGTTTTCAAACCAAAAAAAAAAAAAGAGAGAGAGAGAGAGAGAATTTTTTTTCTGTAAATTACATTATGTTTTGTCATTTTTAAAAATATATATAATTTTTTAAATTATGTTGTTAGCCACTTGGGGAAACAGTGTGGAGGTTCCTCAAAAAGTTAAAAATAGAGCTAAGCTATGACCTAGCAATTGCACTACTGGGTATTTACCCCAAAGATACAGATGTAGTGACAGAAGGGCCATCTGTACCCCAATGCTCATAGCAGCAATGTCCACAACAGCCAAACTGTAGAAGGAGCCAAGATGCCTTTCAACAGACTACTGGATAAAGAATTTATTTTAAGTAGACCCGTGATTTAAAAATAAAAAAAATCCTAAGGGAGTTATTTAGCAGAAGAATGATCCCAGATGTAAGCATGGTAATGCCAGGAGGAAGAAAAGATACGAGCCAGCCTACCATACAGATAAATCTAAATGAGTACTGACTGTTAAAAGAAAAATAATAATGTCTTGTGGGGTTTAAATATATAGAGAGAATTAAAATACATAGCCACTCTAACACAAAAAAGCAGGAGGGGGGGTCAATGAAGTTAAAATGTTATGCGGTGCTTGTAGCAACACATTTTTTGTCCAGAAAAAAGGAAAAGTTCTAATCTAAGGTAGATACTAGTAAGTTCAGAATATATGCTGTAATTTCAATCATAAACACTGAAAGAGCAATAAAAGAACATTAACTCCCAAGCTCATGTTAGTATATACCTGATTACAGCCAATTTCCAGATGGACGCCCCCTGCTGCCCCCACTGGAACTGGGGACATCTGACCTTTGCAAACACACAAGGGGAGACACAAGGGGACAGTCACTGCCCTGCCACCATACCCTCCACTCTGCCCTGCCTTCTCTGAATGGTCCCACTCCAGACGACCCTCAACTGATATATATTCACCATGGATTTCTAAATTTCAAAGACTGTGCTTCACCTGCTGAAAATTAAATATGATTTTAATACACCAAGAGAATGACCAATCAATCGCAATTAATCTAAAAGAAGGAAAATGTGAAAAAATAAAGAGGTACAGAGAACAGAGCAAAAAGTAAGATAACAGGGGTGCCGGGTGGCTCAGTGGGTTAGAGCCTCTGCCTTCAGCTCAGGTCATGATCCTTGAGTCCCGGGTCAGACTCCCTGCTCCACGGGGAGTCTGCTTCTCCCTCCAACCCGTTCCCCTCTCATGCTCTCTCTCTCTCTCTCTCTCTCACTCTTTCTCAAATAAATTTTTAAAAATCATTTTTAAAAATCCCAGCAGTTTATTTTGTTGGAATTTATAAGCTAATTCCGAAATTTAAGCTGAAATGAAAGGAACCAAGAGTGGCAAAGAAAATTGTGAAGAATGAGAGCAGCATCAGGGGATTAGTGCCAACATATAACAAGTCAATGCAAAACTAGAGCAATTAAACAGTAATAAGATTAGAGCAAAAAATGGGGGGTGGTCCTTTAATAACTGCTGCTGGATTGAGTGGACATCCATGGGAGTGCAGGGGGGATACTGAACTCTAACAGACTACAATGGAAAATCAATTCCAAATGGATTGTAGACATCAAGGTCAACATTAAAATAGTATAGGGGCACCTGGGTGGCTCAGAGGGTTAAGCCTCTACCTTCGGCTCAGGTCATGATTTCAGGGTCCCGGGGAGTGAGCCCCGCATCACACTCTCTGCTCAGCGGGGATCCTGCTTCCCCTTCTCTCTCTGCCTGCCTCTCTGCCTACTTGTGATCTCTCTTTGTGTGTTATGTATTAAAAAAAAAAAAAAATCTTTAAAAAAATAAAATAAAATAGTACAAGCTCTAGAAGAAAACATGGGAAAAAATCTCCATGGCCTTCGGATAGGCAAAAATTTCTTAAACAGAGTATAAATGACAAAAAATCACAAATGAAAGACCCAATCACATGAAATTCACTGAAATGAAAAACTGCTGCTCAACCACCACAAGAACCAAATGCCAGTAAAAGGGGACAGCAACCATGTTGGAAAACCGATCTGCAATAGACATATTTGACAAAAGGCTCATATGCAGAATATATAAAAACTCTCAACAAAGGAACAAGAAAAAAGATAACCTAATTTAAAAATGGGCCAACACTTGAATAGGTACTTCATAAGAGAATATCCAAATGGTCATTAAGGATACAAAAAGGAGTTAAAGATTTCGGGTTATCATGAAGTGCAACTTAAAATCACAACAAAATACACCACGGTGATTAATATTTTTAGAATTAACGAAGTCCTGTTGGTGGGCACAATGACTGGTGCAACCACTTAGAAAAGCGTTTAGAGGCTGAGCCTAAGGACTTAGGGGGACTTAGGGAGGACTCCCCAGTCAGTAATTCCACTGACAGTTGCACATCCAAGAGAAATGTACACATAACCCATATTTCATTTCAGGTGATCTATCAGTCAACATGTAATATCTGAGAACACCAGCATTATTCATAAAGCCAGATCTATTCACAACAGTAAAAACTGGAGACAACCCAATGTCTATCAACCAAATGACTCATCAAATTGTGACATAAAACAATGACAATAATAATCTACCACTCAATACAGCAAAATGAACACATCTCACAGACATAACAGTAAGTGAAAGAACCAAACACACAAGAGCATATATTATACTATTCCATTTTACATAAAATGCAAAAACAGGCAGATCTATTCTGCTAGAGATCGGAATGGTGGTTACCTCTGGAGAGGCAGGTAACCCCTGGAAGGCGGTAAGAGGGAGGTTTCTAAGTGCACACAACATTCTACATGTTGATCTGAGTGGTAGTTACAGGGTGTGTTCATGCTACAAAAATTCACCAAGCTCTACCGTTAAGATTTATGGTCAGTGATATTGTAATAGCAACATAATGGGACACAGGGTAGTTGTGCCTGCGGTAAACAGAGCATCTTGTGTAAACTTGGCAAATCTCCAAGTTGTACACCTAAAACCAATGTAACATTGTGTGTCAACTACACTGAAAAAAAATTTAAAAAACAAATAAAAACTACACTAAACCAACTTTTTAAAATGATTTACATGCTTTACTATAAGTATGTTCTTTTTTTTTTAGGATTTTATTTTTTTACTTATTTGTAAAAGAGAGAGCATAAGTGGGGGAGAAGCAGAAGAAGCAGGGAACCCCACGTGGGACTTCATCCCAGGGCCCTGGGATCATGACCTGAGTTGAAGGCAGACCCTCAACCAACTGAGCCACCCAAGTTCCCCTATAAGTATGTTCTAATTACACTTTGATTTAAAAAAAAATTTTTCCTTTATTTACTTAAGAAAAATTCAACAGGAAAAATGCCTCAGAAAGGCAAATAAATTAGCCTTAGGAATAGTCATTTATAGGAAAGAACTATGTCTTATATATCTCATTATGTCCATGGAATCAAATAGAAGGTCTTGCATATAACAGGTATTTAGAAATGCTAAGAATATAATAATAATAATAATATATAAATTTACATGTAATGTCTATTTCTATGGATACAAATATGAGGGCTTCCAGCCAGCTTTTGATCAACCTCGTTAATTTCTCCTTGGACAAAATGGAAAAATCTGGACTGTTTGATTGTAATGCTGAACTGATCTGACCTAGACTTACAAGGAAATCTTGGGTTGACCACTGTATTCTAGCCTCAGCCCTTTCCTATTTAGGAGACTCATTAGTGACTCTATGGAAATGTAATTTTAAAATACAAAGGAAGAAGGAAGCTCTAGGATAAGCCCACAGCACCTCACAAATATTACCCCACAAGTGAGAGGGAGTGAATACGTTGTTGCTGACTGCAGAAACACACATACGTAGATAATCATGGTCCCTCCCATTTAGTATATTCTTTTTTTTTTTAAGATTTTATTTATTTATTTGACAGAGAAAGATCTCAAGTAGGCAGAAAGGCAGGCAGAGAGAGGGGGAGAAGCAGGCTCCCTGCTGAGCAGAGAGCCCAATGCGGGCCTCAATCCCAGGACCCTGAGATCATGACCTGAGCCCAAGGCAGAGGCTTAACCCACTGAGCCACCCAGGCGCCCCATTCAGTATATTCTTAAGATCACCATTCAGTGAGAACAGCAGCCTAAAAAAATGGCCAATCCAATGTTTATGGCATTCATAATTAACTGGAGCCACCACAAAGCCAACCGTGTAATTAAATATGAATGCCCCAAAACATAGTAATTCAGTGCCCAAATATAAACAAAGCCTTATTTCTCCTATCAGTTACAGTAGTTTTTCTTCCCTCTCCCGCACTCATGTGAAAAACTGTTATGCTCTCAGTAGTTCCGTTTATGGCATCAAAGAATCTTATCAAAAACACGTCAGCGATAATTTTCCTCTGCCCATAAAAATAGGCTGAATTTATCTAACCTTAAAAATAGACTCCATTTATCCACAATATTGGCCCCATCTTAGAAGCTGAACTATTAAATTATGTTGACTCCTGATGGCCTGAACAAGCAAAAGAGGGGGCCATTACTCATTT
Source organism: Mellivora capensis (assembly GCA_004024625.1). Taxonomy (NCBI): domain Eukaryota; kingdom Metazoa; phylum Chordata; class Mammalia; order Carnivora; family Mustelidae; genus Mellivora; species Mellivora capensis. The sequence continues at coordinate 74,273 of PISX010006375.1, forward strand.
TCTCTCATAGGCAAAGATGTGCAAGTCCTTCTCCATGATTTATTTACCAGACTCCGCTTGGGTCAGGTTTTACTTTGCCATTATTCACAGCAGAGGGCAACAGCAGTACTGTTGTTAAGGCTAAGATTTTAAACCCATTTCCACACCCTGAGTCATCGGGTTATCTATAGACATGCCCCCTCTTACAGAGCTCTGGGCCACACGCTGCCCATCCGTAGAGTCAATGGAGAAAGGGTCTCTCTGGCCCACCCCTGCTGTGTGACTGCATGACACCGGTGTGATGTATGGGGTCATGGGTACCTCCCTCCACTGACATTCCTTGCTTGAGGCCCTTCCGAGGCAATATTTTTGTTTGATACAACTTGGCCCATGTTTCATGCTCAGGCAGTCGTGTGAAATACTCAAAATTTTGTTCTGTAGAGAATGTCCTTGGCAGGACCGAAATGAGAAAATGTTCTACTAACAGCAGCTAGGGTGGTTTCTTGTCACATTATAATGAAAGTGTCAGGTAGCTATCTCCCACCTTCTAATCTGTGTTTGAGTGTTACCCTCTTCCTACTCATCCCTCTTCTCTGGATCAGCTTCTGTAAGTGCTGTAACCAGGTGAAAAGGCGGTAGAGCCCAGGGATGGGCTGGAAGAAGCTTCTAGATCATCTGGCCCAGGCCCTGTTTTTCTCCCTGTGGCATGCCCAAACCCTCTTTTACATTTGCATAAGAGTGATTTCATTTTCTAAGAAAGGAGTGAGAACTGGATATGTGTCTTTGGGTAAATCTAAGTCTGAGGCTCAGCATACAGAAAGGTAGAGTCTCTGACCTTTGATCAGGACCTCTGCTTATGTAGGTAATGCTGGCATCCCCAGGTACGTCCCGGAAGGACAGACGATACATCTGAATGCTTCTCCTAGTACCTTACTGATTGAAGACAGTTCTTAAACTGTTACAAAGCAGGGGTGCCCAGGTGGCTCTGTTGGTTAAGCATCTGACTCTTGATTTCGGCTCAGGTCACAATCTCAGGGTCCTGAGATCAAGCCCTGCATCAGGCTCCACGCTCAGTGTGCAGTCTGCTTGAGATTCTTTCCTCCCTCTCTATTCCACCCCCTGCTCCCTTTCCCTCTCCCTCAAATAAATAAAATGTGTCACAGACTATATAAATTTGTTTGACATCTGGCATACACATATACATATATACCTGTATATTACACGTACATGACATATCTATATACATTAGACAAGGAAAGACATATTGTATCTAATTTAATAGGGGCAAAAGGTAACATACTTTTATCTTAATGTTGTTTTGTTGCATGGTGAGCAGCATGTGGTTGGGCTAGGTTTGGGCAGATCCTATAATCATCACCATCCCAAAAGCAGTTTCCTTTGAAGAAAGTGTTGCAGGCAGTGATTGAGGACAGTAAAGAGATTAAGATACATTCTTTTGTATAGACGTTGACTGGAAGCTTTTACTTTTTTATCACTGGTGTGAAATATAAGACAAACTGGGGTGGGCATACTTAGATGCTATATGCATTTACTACTTCGATTTAAAAAAACAACAACTTTGCAAGCTATAGACTATAACTGCAGTATCGTGCCAATGACATAAAAATGTCATTTTTGTGGAAATTAAAATATCTCATAAAATGTAAATTGCTTAATTTTCTGAAAAATCACTCGTTTGTTTAGCTAACTAAGCTATTTATCCTAGTAGGAGAGCCAAGGGCAGTTTTTATCAACACGACCACTTGGTTTCCTAAGATATTTTGACATGTTCCCCGGATCAGAACTGTCAGAGAATTGTTCGGATATATTCCTACGCTGTCCGTGGGCTAAAAATTATTTGTGAACACCTCTACAAACCCTGTCATGTTTCTGAGCGAGTAGCTAAGGGAAAAAGAAATTTTTAAAACCCCACCAATATAAACTCCCACACATCCTCATGAGATACACTTGCTTCAAGCCTAGCTGGATTATTCAATCACCAACGCCAGGCAACATCCAAACAAAACACGCCCAGGGTAGAACCAACGAAGCTCTAACTTTAACTGCTCCCCAAAAGGTCCCCAGCAGAAAATGAAATTATGCAAAGCTAACCTAAAGCCAAATGAAAATAAGTGTGTGCTCTCGGATTAGGTAAAGCACCAGTTACAGCTCAACAAAGCGGGCATGTCGTCGTCTCTGTGAGCCCAGCCACGGAAGCAGGTGGAGGGCTGTCTCTCTCCTGTCCTGTACCGTCACCCTTGCTCCATCAATTACCCCTCCTCCTCCATAACTTAGATGATGGTCTCTCTCATGGGGAAAAAAAGGTAATCAATACCTCTGTCAAGCTCGCTTCCCCCTCAAGCTAACTCCACCCCTCCCTCCCTCCCTCCCTCCCTCCTCATCAGTGTCTGGGATGAAAAGGTCATTTCTGTCATCTACCTCTGTCTACCTCGGCTTCCGGCCACCCTCACCTCTTTCCTGCAGCCCGCCATCTGCCTTCACCTTCCTCTTAGAGACCACGTCAAAGGTACTTTTGGTCACCTCCCTCTCTGCCTTTGCTCCAAAGTGCTAGGTACCCAAGTTCACGGCTTTACTATCACACTAATGGTGTGATGTCTATCTCCTGAGGCCCACCCTCTCCAAAAGGCCGAATGCACATTTCCAAAATGCACCCCTAGTAGCTTCCTCGGACTGCCATAACAAAGAACCACAACTAGGTGCTTCAGAAATTTGTCGTCTCCCCGCTCCAGACGCCAGATGTCTGAGATCAAAGGGTCAGCGGGATTGGGTCCCTCGGAGGGCCGTGAGATCTCTCTCCTGGTTCTGGTGTGGTCTCAGGCACTCCTTGGTTCACAGGTGCATGGCCCCAATCCTGTCTTCACGTGGCGTTCTCCCTGTGTGTCTTCGCGTCATCTTCGCTCTGCATGACTCTGACTCCAAACGTCCCTTGTGGAAGGGCACCAGTCATCTTGGATTAGGGCAAACCCTGACGACCTCATTTTAACTTGATCACCTCCTTAAAGACCCTATCTCCAAATAACGTCACATCTGAAGGAACTGAGGGTTAGGACTCCAATGTATTGTTTTGGAGAGGACATAAGCCAGTCCAAGTGGACCTCAAATTCAGTATGTCCAAAACTAACCCCACTGCCCTCCCCTGAAACCTTCACTTGGGCCACAATTCTTGGACTCTCCTAAGCTCATTTTTGTCTTATTCTTCTCCTTATCCATTACCCAACCTTCTTCCACAGCAGCTCCTAAACTTCTCCCCTCGTCTTATTCTCACAACCACCACGAAAATTTAGGCCGAATTATCTTGCACCAGCTGCACGGCGACTGTCCCCTAACAGGCTTCCGACCTGCAGTCTCTGTCTGATCTCTCTCTACCAATTCATCTTGTAAATTGCTGCCACATTAATCTTCCTAACAGACAGCTCTGACCCAGTTCCCTCCCCAGAGAGCAGAAAAAAAGAAAAAGAAAACAGAATAATAACTTCAAAGGCCCTTCTTACCTTATGAATTCAGAATAAATCCCTGCCCCTGCTAGTCTCAGGACTACCGCAGCTCACGCCCTTACCCACCCCTTTCCCAACCATGGCCGGGGGGTGGGGGGGTCTCCTGGCTGGGGTCTCAGCTGGGGTCGTTCGGAGAAAAGAGACACTCATGGAGATTTCTTCACTGCAAGGTGTTTAATGAAGGTAGCGAGGAGGAGGGTGACGGGGTCCAACAGAGAGGGAACAGCAACAACGGAGAGCTCTTATCAGCCCTGTGTCTCGGGCAGCAAGGGGAGTAAAGTCTTCCCAGGGCTCAGGGAGAACAGGTGCATCCTGCACACAGAGCAGGGCGCACATGAGGGGGAAATGCGTCCTGGATGGGAAAACAGAGAACACGAACATCATCCCGCCTCCACTCACGTTCCCTTTCTCCTGGGATCCTGTCTGCCCACCCTCCCTGATTCATCAAAACCTGCCCTTCTTTGAAAGGCAGGTTGGTGACAATGAAGATTTCTTTTAAAAAGGTAAAAACACAACTTAAATAAATATAAAGTGAACTTAAATAAATATAAAATAAAATATAAAACATAAAATATAAAAAAAATATATAGAATGTCTGAGATTTTCCTGAATTTTTTAGAAATAAAAGAACAGATATAATGTTACAGCAGGTTCAAAGGAGCACCCAGAGGCACCTGGATGGCTCAGTCGGCTGATTTTGGCTCAGGTCATGATCTCAGGGTCAGGAGATGGAGCCCTGCTTCGGGCTCCCTGCTGAGCTAGGATCCTGCTTGGGATTTTCTCCCTCTCCCCCCCTTCTGCCTCTGCCCCTCCCCCCACTTGTGTGCTCTCGCATTTGCTCTCAAAGAAAAACAAAAGTTCAAAAGAGAATCCAAAGAATGTGCACATATGAAAGTCCACCAGGAAACCTGACACGAATTTGCCTGCCGAGTGCAAAATGGCTGAGCGTCGTCGGCAAGAGCATCCCACCAGACACCTGTGCGTTTCTGGGAACAAGAACCACAGAATCATCGCTACATTGTTTCCCACAACCTACAGAATTGCAAAATAGCTCAAAGACAAATGAAAGGCGGCAATAACCCAAATGAGCGAGGCGGGCGGGATACCCACAGTTGTCTTCTTACTGGCCATGTTCGCAGTCTTCCACAACTTTTCCTGACCATTGCAAGGAAGGAAGGAAGGAACGGGTGGGAGGAGGGAAAGAGGGAAGGATAAAAAACGGCTTTGGCACCGGAAGGATGTCGGGTTTACCATCAACATCATATAGTCCCTCGCTGTCCTTGAGCAAGTCACGTCACGTCTCTCCAAATGGCTTCCCCATCTGCCCAAAAGCAATCAACCGCCCTAAGGACTAAATGAACTGCAGCAGGAAGCAGGTGAATGGCGGCCATCCTGTCTGAACTGAAGGAATGAATGGTAGCCAGAACACTGGAGGAATGCTTTTCCCTTCACTGTGACATTCTGGAGTCAGACCTGACGTTCCTTTTGAGTCCAAAAATTCTAGGACTCTAAATGCTGCCTCCTCCAGGAAGCCTTGGACAACCGTAATTACCAGACACGGATCCCTCCCTTCTCAAAATCCTCTCCCATAGTAGTTATCTGTAGTAGGACATTTGCTTTTTCCTTACTCCCCCTCCCGCCCACCAGAGACAGAATCAACTCCATCAAGGAGGACAGGCTCGGATCGATTTGAGTCCCAGCACCCAGCATGGTAGGTAGTCAACGGATATTTCAAAATGAACTAAAGGAAAAGACTCATCAAAACCACAATAAGCTATCACCGCACACCTGTTAGAATGGCTATTATCAAAAAGACAAAAAAAGCAGGTGTTCAGGAAAAAGGGAGCTCTTGGACCCTGTTGATAAGAATGGAAATTAGTGCGGCCCCTTCGGAAAAATGGAGGTTCCTCAAGAAATTAAAAATAGAACCACCATGAGAGCCAGCAAAATCACTTCTAGGTATTCAACTGAATGGAACGAAAACACTAACTGAAGAAGATATCTGCACCCCACGCTCACTTCGGCATTATTTACAACAGTGAAGATATGGATGTGACTTGAGTGTCTATCAATGGACGAATGGAGAAAGACGATGTGGTGTATATAATGGAATATTACTCAGCCACAGGAAAAGAACGAAATCTTGTCATCTGTGACAATACAGATGCACCTCGAAGGCATTACACCAAGGGAAATAAGTCAGACAAAAACAAATACTCTAGGATCTCACTCATATGTGGAATCGAAAAACGAAAGCAAAACCAAAAAACCAAACTCACAGACAGATACAGGGAACAGATGGCTGGTGACCAGCAGTGGGGGAGGGGAGGGTGGTTGAAATGGGTGAAAGGCATCAAAAAAGGGACAAACTTCCAGTGAGAAAATGAGGCAGTCCTGGGAATGTAATGTACAGAATGGTAATGACAGATAAGAATGCTGTATTGTCTATTTCAAAGCTGCTAAGGCAGTAGATCTTAAAATTTCTCATCTTGAGAAAAAACTATTTTGTAGCCCTGCATGGTGATGGATGTTAACGAGACCTGTTACCTGTTATGGCGATCATTTCACAACGGGTACAAATACCGAATCATCGTGTTATACGCCCAAAATTCATATAATGATATACGTCAACTTGATCTCAAATAAATAAAATACAGAAACACACATACATACATATAAAGCAGTCCTGTGGGGGAAGAAAAGACAAGACAGGAGACAGAAGGGATAAAACCACAATCCTCACTTCTCCTTTGCCAATTTCTGTATCCTCTTTTGCATAAATAGGACTTAAGTTAGGCCAGTTCTGCAGGCTTTCCTGAGGGACACTGTTCTCCACATCAGCAGCAGCGAGACCTTTCTACTTGACAGTGACACCTCTTCTCCAGGAGATGATGGCCCCCTTTATTGTCACAAAGAGGACAGCAGCTGAACGGGATGCTTTCAGCTGCCTTGACAGCTGCCCATCAGAAAGTATTCATGTCAGCTGTTCATTTGTTTGTGACTCAGGAGGAAATGTTCTCCTGATGATTCTACTGAACCTACAAGTCAGAACTCGTAAGCTGATCAAAACTCCCAACCACGGGCACTGTCCCCAAAGACAAATCATGGCAGATGTGTCCAGGACCAGAGGGGATGGAAGGGATATTCTAAAAGAGGATAAGGAAGAAAAAAAATGGCATCGAGGATTAAAGCCAGTAAGTGTGTGCGTGCATATGTGTACATGCATGTGTCTGTGTGTGAGTGTGCACGTGTGAGCATGTATGTGTGCATGTGTATGTGTCTGCTAAATTTTTCACATGTGTCAATCACCTTTCAATATGCTGCTATTCTCTGAAAGAAAGAAATCATGCTCTGCCCTATAGTCTCATAACTATCCATGTGTCCCTGAAGTACGATTCTTTAAAATACTGTCTTCCCTTTCAAAAAGGCACTTTGAGGGGCACCTGGGTGGCTCAGTATGTGAATCATCTGCCTTCGGCTCAGGTCATGATCCCAGGGTCCTGGGATCGAGCCCCAAACTGGGCTCCCAACTCAGCAGCAAGTCTGCTTCTCCCTCTGCCTCTCATTTTTCCCCCTTCTCTCTCTCTCAAATAAATAAAATCCTTAAAAATAAATAACCCCAAAGAGCACCTGGATGTGTATTTTCACCCCTTAACCTATTCCCCCCAAATTTCCACTGTTCCAAAAATAAAATGAATTAAAAAAAAATTTCTTTTTTCCAGAAACTCTCAGGAGTGGGATTTGGGGGCATTTTCAGAGATCTATGTCCCATTTTATTGAAGTTGCACTTCCCGTCTGAAGTGTTGTTCTGCACTGTGGATGCGGTCTTTTGTGCTGTTTTCACATCTTATGTAAAATCTAAATCTGTTTTTATGGCCATGTAGCCCACCTCGTGGAGGTGGAGTCTTTGAGCCCCCCATAATGGGCGTGTTTCTCGTCCCCTCTGACATTACACAGAGCACAGGCCTCCGGGACCGTGAGCGGACTGCTCCCAAGCTGACGTGAACAACGCCCCGCTCTTCTGACACCTCAGCTGTCAGCGATCATCTTCTACCTCCCAAGCGTCTCCCACATACCTGGTATCACGCTGTGAACAAACTGAGCTCCCGACGTGTGCATCCTGAACTAGGAAAACCTAGTCAACCTGGCACACTATTGTTCTATTCTGTATTTATTATAAAAATGCTGGCTCACTGAATCCGTTCCATTCAATTCCACAAACATTTAATGAGAGCCTGTCATGTGGTACGTATCCTGCGAGGCACTGGTAGTTTAAGAAATTCACACTCGGTATTATAAAGTACATCCCCACAGAGAAAAGCATGGCATCGAGTTTCCCTCCTGTGTGAAAATATATTCATCTACAGCAGAAAGGGGCCCCAGAGAGTGTCTGTGTGTGTTCCAGAGCCACCTGCCTGGGCCTGAAACCCTAGCGCCTCGGCCTGGACCTGCCAACAGGGGGCAGGTGACTGAACTTCTTCGTCCCTGCCTCTGAGGGATTTTCGTTAGAATTTCATGAGAACATACATGGAAGATACTTAAGAGCAGACATTCTGGACACGGCATATACATGAAGCCGCTGAAAATTAACAAGACAGGAAACAACAAGTGCTGGCAAGGATGTGGAGAAAGAGGAACCCTCTCACCCTGTTGGTGGGAATGCAAGCTGGTGCAGTCCCTTTGGAAAACAGTGTGGAGATTCCTCAAGAAATTAAGAATAGAGCTTCCCTATGACCCTGCAATTGCACTACTGGGTATTTACCCCAAAGATACAGATGTGGTGAAAAGAAGGGCCATCTGTACCCCAATGTTTATAGCAGCAATGGCCACAGTCACCAAACTGTGGAAAGAACCAAGATGCCCTTCAACGGACGAATGGATAAAGAAGATGTGGTCCATAGATACAATGGAATATTACTCAGCCATCAGAAAGGATGAATACCCATGATTTGCATCGACATGAATGGAACTGGAGGAGATGATGATGAGTGAAATAAGTTAATCAGAGAAAGACAATTATCATATGGTTTCACTTATTTGTGGAATATAATGAATAGCGCAGAGGATCCTAGGGACAGGAAGGGAAAACTGAATGGGAAGAAATCAGAGAGGGAGACAAACCACGAGAGACTCTTGACTGCAGGAAACAAAGTGAGGGTTACAGAGGAGAGGGGGATAGGAGAATGGGGTAACTGGGTGATGAGTATTAAGGAGGGCACAGTGGTGATGAGCACTGGGTGTTATACGAACTAATGAATCACTGGCCACTACATCAAAAACTAACATAGTACTATCTGCTGGTTAACTGAACATAGGAATAATAACAATAAAAAAAAAAGAAGAAAAAGAACCTGCCAGAAATAAAGTCACCAACAGTGGGTAGCTATCTAAAATAGCTCTGACCTCCCAACCACACCAGAGAGAAGGTAACCCTCCAGAGGCTGCCGCCATACTTCATATGACTTCTGTCAGCCTCTAGAACTATTTGGATGACCCTAAGAAGTCTCCCAGACGACCTCCGAAAGATACGTGGGATGGTGCGGTTGTGTCTCTGGTCCTGCCACCATCAGAATGGCATCTCTTACAACCCATGCCCCCATGGGCCCTGTCGCTTACTCCCTTCAAAAAACAAAAACAAGACCTTCAAAGGACTAGAAGCAGCACCAGAAACCAACATCTCATTGCCACCCATGAATTAATCTACTAGAATTTCACTTTAAGGTCAAAATTTAGTAAAAAAGAAATATGGAATACTATCTTTCTCTCAGGAGAGTGAATGTGTTTTGTGTGTGTATATGAGAGACCAAAATTTCTTAAGGAAAATTGCTTTGAATGCGAAAGAAATATAAACTCCAGCGAAATCTCACAGACGTGAAATCATAATTCCATTTGGTGCGATAACCAGAAACCTGCTGTGGAAAACAAGCGAGCACAACTTTTAATGGTCATGAAGTCAGTGCGACAGTTAGTACTGACTTTAACAATGTCCAAAGGCACTCAACACTCAAGGAATTTGATTTTTCCTATAATTTTTTTGTTTTCTTGTTTTTTTTTTTTTTTCCTCTAAAACCATATCTTTTACTTCGTATCTTTGGTTATATATTAACATATGAATGGAATCCATGGGTTCATTTGAACATTAGGAGCCGGATTCTAAATTCAGAGGGAAATAAAATATTTTAAAGTTTCGTTAGAAGTGGAACAAGTATACAAAAAAGTTTTTTAAATCGTCAACTTTTGTAAGAAAAAAACCAGAGTGCTCGCTGTGGCAGACAAAATAAATTGGCCACAGTGAGTTGTCACTCTGGCCGTGCTGACGGGGGTGTATGAGCCTGTGTCCCTTACTCACTGATCTCACACGAATTCCCCATGCGCACACTAAGTACTGTGTGTCCGTGCAAACAAGAGTGTGCTCACAGCACCCGCGGGAAACTCCTGCCTCCGCCCTCCTCAGACCCAGCAAGGCCCCATTGCCCTGCGGGTTCCTACAGCACATTCTCCTGTTTTGGTCACTTGGCCCCACAGCCGGGTGGCTCCCCAGCTGGATTTAAGGGTTTTTTTCTGGTAAACTGACAAATGCTCATCATCCTTTGGTCACTGCGCAGCCACCTAGAGGAGGTCTCACCCCAGGCAGCCAGTGGCTCCTGCTCTCTCGGTCACTCACTCTGGTGGGAGCCCTGCTTGGTCAGTGAGCGTGGAGGCAGGAACAGGCAGGTGTCCTGGGCACTCCGAGTTAGTGGCAGGGAAAACCTGCCAATTTCTGTTTCATGGCAAAAGACATCAGTACAGAACTTTCACTGGGCCACGGGAACCAGGAAGTACACCTTCCGTCTGGGCTTTGAGGCCAACTGTCAGGTTTTAGGAAACTCCAGAAATATGGGTCCCTTGTTCACTGACCCAAGTTAATAGGAAGCCAGAGAAGCCCTTTGAAGCTGAGACAGTAGAGAAGACGAGCAAAGAAGTTCATGAGAAGTTCAGAGACTGACCAACCTTGGGATCTACCAGGATGAAAATTTCCAGGGATCCCCAAGTTATTGAAAGTATGCATTTCCAGCACAAGGGAAGGTTCTTTTTTTATTATTACGGTCATCCTTCTAAACAATTTGAGTTTGGCTGACCCCAGGAACTCAACAGGTAACGTGAAACAACCTCAGAGGGCCCCTCAGAGCCAAGTCCCCGCTTGATTTCCACAGAATTTTCATAGGACAACGCCAACCCCAAAGTCACAAAACCCCTCATGTTCCAATGTTCTTGTCGTGATTAAGAGAGATGAAAATAAGTGGATGAAGCTGTTCCATAGGACACCCCCGCGGTATCCTGGAAGTCACCTCATGATCTAGAAGCTTCTCACTTATACAAATTCTGACAGGGACCCAGGGTCTCTCTTGGGCAGTCCCCATCATTCAGACCTACTTAAGTCTTCATTTATTCTTTCTCTCCTAAGGTCACCTGTCTCTATAACTTCCTTCTCTCAAATGCTCCTCATATGCCTGGCTCCAGCATGCCCTCCCCTGCTGGCCCAGAAGCCTTTGCAGCCCTCCCACAGCCAACCAAGCCAACCATCATGCCTGTCTCACCACCCACCTTCTCTCTCCTCCTCTCAAGACCTAACCGCCTCCCTCCTACTCTTCTGCCTTTAGGAGGGATCTTACTAACGCTCTCCCACCCACACTGTTTGCCTACTTCCCTCATCACAGATCCCTTCTTTCTGCGCTTGAACACATTCACATGATTTTCACATTTAATTGGGGGACAAGAGAGGGAGGAACTTTTCTCTTGTCCTGGTCTTCCATCACCATATGATTCCTCTCAAACCCTGGCCTTGTAGGTAACACTGTGCTAAGCATCATGGGAAACGAATGCCCCCCCCCCCATCCCTCACCAACACAGTTGCAACCCTCCCACAGAGCACCAGGGGACCAAAACTCGGGCCACGAATGATAAAATGTGTGGAACTGAGACGCTCAAGAGCTGGTTCGAAAAAGGTAGGGTCAGAACTGGTTGGAACAATCCAAAACCTCCAGCAGGATGGGGAACCCAAGCAAGTGTCAAAAATGAGATCACTGAGGGTCATGAGCCAAGGAGAGCGGTTACACTGGATGTGACAGGAATCTGGAATTGGGCAGGGGTGGCACAAGCACGGGGTTTTAGGAGGATTCAGATGGCAAGAGAATTCAAGGTGGGTTGCCAGTAGCTAGTGGGGACAGAGGGCCAATGAAGGTCAGAACAAGTACGTGGTTTGAAAAAAATCTAAATCCAAGCGAGGTGCCAAGGAAAACACCACAGAAGATGATGCCAGATGAGATACAAGGGGAGGAAAAAGAGCTCAATAAACACATGGAGTGCCTACCGTGAGCCAGGCACTGGAATAGGTTTTTCACAAGAATCCTATCACATGGTCTTCAAAAATCCCTCTGAGGTGCCTAATATGACCTTCATGGTATAAGAAAAATTTTTAAATTTTTCTCAGGTACGTAAGCTAGGTGTTGGTGGAGAAAGGCCTCAGACCCAGGTCTTCTGCAGTTAGGATCAACCTGCTGTTTCTGAGCCAGAGCTTAAAATCGAAGTGCCACTGGCCAACACAGGGCCGCCGGGAGGAAGAGCCACTCAGGGGACCCAATACACCTGGGCTCAGGACCGTGTGTCCAGAGGTCAAAGGGCAGTCAAAACAGAGAGCTAGAAGGGCGCCTGGGTGACTCAGTGGGTTAAGCCTCTGTGTTCAGCTCAGGTCATGATCCCAGGGTCCTGGGATTGAGCCCCGCATCGGGCTCTCTGCTTAGCAGGGAGCCTGCTTCCTCCTCTCTCTCTCTCTCTGCCTGCCTCTCTGCCTACTTGTGGTCTCTGTCTGTCAAATAAATAAATAAACTCTTAAAAAAAAAAAAAACCAGAGAGCTAGAAATAAGGGGTGGAGAACTCTCAGATCAGTAGTGGGCTTCACCCTACAGGGAGGAATGACCTTGAGAAAGTTCCTAGAAGTTCTCTGGCTCTCGGAGTTGGATGAGGTCATTGTTAAGTCTTTTCAAACTCTCATTCCCAGGATCCCAGACTCCGTGGCACAGATAAGCTCATGAAGGCAGAAGAGACAGAACAAGAAACGGGAGAGAATCTTTGGAGAAAATCACAGACTTGGAGTTCAAGAGGCGAAAAGAGCCCCCAAAAGCATGAACTGAAATGCATAAAAATGACTCTGAATGTGTCACATGTCCCAAGGCAAACAGAGGAGCTTCCGAAGGAAGGGAGAAGTTAGCAGAGTGTGAGGGGTTCAGAAGGCACAGGGGTGGAGGGGAACATTTGTATTTGTCATGGAGGAGGGGACTGGAAACATCCAGCAGAGTGGTTGCAACAGGTAAAAGAAGCTACATACCAGTGACCCGCAGTGGGAGAGGGTGGAGTGGAGACCACACTGGGACGCACTGAGCAGCTAAATGAGGCACGGGGGTCAAACCAGACACTGTGAGGTGGGAGAAATGACCGGAAAAAAAAAAACAAACCAGTAATGACTGTGCTTCCAGATCCACCGGAAGGAACAGTGATGAGGGAGGCAATGAAAGGACGGAAAATGTGTGCTTGAGTCCTGTCCCAGACCAGGGGGCAAGCACTGGGCTCCCGACCCGTGAAGACTACAACTTTAGAGAGAAGGAAAGAAGCTTCCTCTTCTGTGGCCGGAAGGACGGGAGCAGATGTGGATGGTGAACCCTGCCTGGGAAGGGGAAGAGAAGAATCAAATGGGACAGTGGGTTTAAATCTACTCTGTAAAGAAGAACGGTGCTCTGGGAATGACCTTTCCGACCGATCTGCAGAGATGCTCACACCTTCTGTGTTACTCCATGCCACTGTCGTGGACTGAATGTCTGCATCCCCCTAAAAGTCACACACTGAAATGCCAAGTCCCAGAGGGATGCTAGTAGGATGTGGGGCCTGGAGCAGGTCCGCAGGTCAGGAGGCTGGGACCCTTATGAATGGAATTCATACCCTTAGAACAAGAAACACAGGAGAGATGATTTTTCTCCCTCAGCCAGATGAGGATACGACAAGATGACCATTGGAAAACCAGGAAGAGGTCACACATTGCACCTGCCAGCACCTTGATCTTAGATTCCCCAACCTCCAGAACCATGACAAAAATAAATGTTTGCTGCTGAAGCCACCAAGTCTATGATATTGTTACAGCTGCGTGACCAAGACAGCCCCCAATCTGGAGGCTGACACTGAGCCGGAGCATCTCCAGCTCTCTGTGCTATAGCTTCCTTACCTGCAAAATGTTGGCTGGGGAGGTGCAGAGGTAGACCAGGGGACTTTTTCTAAAGGTCTCCTCCTACCCTAATATCCTAGAATTTTTACATGTGTTTTTTCTTCCTGATTGTTCCATGCCAGCCGCTAAACCTTTTCTTAGTGACTGTCATTGCAAACATGTCTCTTATTTTGGACGCTTCCTTAACACCAACTATCACACCGTGCATACAGAAGGTGTTCAACAGATGTTTCTCTGAGTTAAGAAAATGTCCAGAATGTCACAGTTTCGGGAGACAAATGCGTGCTTCGGTGTCTCTCCCTCTCCCCAAGGGCTCTATCTGCAGGAGCACAGTCCCCAGAAGTAGCATTCTCAGTGAATTCAGCCTTGATAAAAAACACTTATCTGAAGCCCAAGCACAAATAAGCCTGAATGCCAAATAAATTAGTGGCCTAATTGTTTCAGAGTCTGTCCTTCCTGCAAATGTGTACACACCAATATTTGAGGGAAAAAAAAAAGTCCGATTATGTAAACCTGGATGTGCTTTCCAGCAGATCCTTAAAAAAAAAAAAAAAAAAAAAAAGTCAATATCTATCTAAAGCTCCTCATGCCTTCATTATCAAAGGAGCAAAAGGTGCAAATTCTCACGGCTCACTCAGAGTCTTCTCCTTTGTACTCTGTGACATTCCTACAGCTGACAAAAGCCATTAGGTATCCTGTTTGCTGCAAAGCTAAAACAGACTTGAACCACTGATAAGTAGCCATTCTCTCCTGGAAAGGACATGAGCCTAAGATCTGAGTTTTAGTCTTAGTTCCACACCGATGAGTCCCTGAGTTTGTACAATTAACCTCCCTGTACCTCGACAAATGGGGCTAAACATTCCAGCCCAATCTCTGTTACACCATCGGGCACTGGCGTTTACACTTTATGATTCTTACTACTAATTGCTGAGTACTTTCTAAAATGCTTCTTATCATTATCAGCAAGATGGACAAGCGCTGTGAAGAAACTCACAGTGAAATGGTTCATTCTACAAAAGAAGGCCAGAGGGAAGCTCACACAGTCCCATCAGAGTAATTTCTGCAGCCCCAATTCTGTTTTCAATCTCAAGTCCAGGCCTAAGTACAAAAGTAGACGCCACAGTGTACACCAAGGGTCACTCAACTGGTCTACGCAAATGAAAGAAAGGTGAAGTACTTGGAAAAATCAACCCTTGACCAAGGTCATTTCACATCATGGATTCCTTGTATAAAATTTTGTAAGATGGCTTGACAAAGAGAGAGGAGCATCACTTCGGAGACCCATGGTTTTAAATACCAAATTACAGCTCACGGACACACACGAAAGTTAATGAAAATTTTACAACAAAATAAACCACACATTCCAAATCCCGGGCATGTTGGGATATGACAGTGGGTAGGTCCGTTATGGGCTCATTTTAGGGTAGGATTCTGCTCCAGCACACCCAGTGGACCCACATCCACATTCTCAATTTCCCTCAAAGATAAACACATCAGGGAGGGCATGCTTCCGGCAGGGGGGCAGCCACTGAATCAAAGCTGATCATCGTTCATCCACAGAGGGGCTTGAAAGGAATGTTAGCAAACTCACAACTGCATAATGGAAAGGAGATGGGAGAGGGGCTAGCAAGGCTAACCAAGGCTAACCGGTGACAAAACTCCCCTTCACAGATGAAGAATTAACTCACAGCTGTGGCCATAACTCATGGACAAAGTTCATTCAAGGTTTCACCTTTGGTTCCCTTAACAGCAAACACAAACCTCCTCTAGAAAAAAAAAAAAGAAGGAAAAAAAGCTTTCTGTAGTCAGAAGGCTGCCAAGGGTGCATCACTGAGCTACAGTGCTTGGAAATAAAAAACCAAAGATAATACTTAAGGTGTTCTAATCAGATATAGGAAATGATCAGTCAGCTTCACCATTAAGGACTCCTAATGACTGTTTCTTTTTTTAAAAAACACAATAGATTGTCCTTAATTCCTACTATTTTAGCCAATATATAAATTGTTAGTACTCCCTGGATCATTAGCTTAAGAAAGAAAGAATGAATGAACTCATAATGACACGATTGCAAGACAGCACACTACAAAGAAATGCCCAGAAAAAAATTTTTTAAAGAGATGAATTTACTATAAGAACAACATTCTCTCCATTAGTAACTCCATTTTTCTGAGCCATTCACCTACTCAGGTTAAGGGAAGAAGATGGAAAGGAGCCAGGGCAGAAGGCAGAGGAGCTGGTAAAGGGTTTGCAAATTTCCCTGTGAAATTGTAAAACTTAGAGGAAAAGACACGTTTTCCTTTTAGATGTTAAGCTACATCAAAAAAAAAAAAAAAATTCCCCTGCTCCACTGTGCCACCTCCTTCAAGGTCATTTATCATCAGCACAAACTACGGATGTTTTATTAAAAGAAAAATCCCAGCTTAGGACTGCCAGATCTCTACACAGGACCCACTTATCAGAGGTGTTGCTGGGGCTGACAGTCAGCCGTTGAGTGGCGCAGAGTTAACATTACTTTATATGCGCAGAACCCCATCAGCAAGCACATTACCCAGGTCTCTATTAAGCATTCTGATAACCACCTCCAACCAGCTTGGCTTAACATTTAAGCCTGCAGGAAGCCCTTGAGTGCAAGAAGCCTTCCAAAATTTTCTAGCTGATTTTAACCCTATAGAGTTTGAAGAAAAAAAAAAAAAAACTGAATTTAAAAATGACCCAGCAACTAAATATTTTGTCCACCTGAACAAAAGATCTCGTGGTTTGGAGAAACGTGTTTTCATGTGCCTCTTATTATTTTCAAACCTTATAGACAGTTTTTTCACTTAAAAAAATAATAATAACCTGTATGACTAGTAGGCTTAAAACACTCCCCATGAGCAAGGTTTTAGAATACAGGCTCAGGCTCGTCAGAGCTAGATTTGGGGCCAGTAGCACATCTAAAGCATACGTAATGGTGCATAACATACAGCCATTCCTTCAGATCATTCTCCATCTGATGCAGACCCTGGATTTTGTCTTTTCCAAAGGCTTTCTGCCCCCACCCCAAATAGTAAGCAAAAATGAATGCCTTAAAACTATTAGAAGAGCAAAAGGAAAAAAGAAAACCGGTCACTTAAAACGTTCTCAGACAAATTCACCCTTTTTACTTGTTCAGCTCCCAAATACATCACCTGCACTATTTTCACCCCTCAAAGTTACTGTCTGGTTAATATTTCAAGATTTCAGCATCTCTATGATTTGCCTAACTCCGGAGGTAATTGGGAAGTGATCTCTTTTGCTCTATTGAGGAAAGAAGTGACAGCAGAAGCTGCAGTCCTCGGGCGGGGTGGGGGGGGGGGCATCCTGGAAGGGACGATCTTCCCGAGACAAGCGCAGGAAAACCATGGAAGGAGTGCTGCAAATGCTAACCAGGTTATTCTTAACGCGAAGTTACGGCATTTTCTTTTGCCAAGAGGCTCTCCAGTCCCAGCTTTGAGGTGAGCAATGCCTCGGCCTGGGAAGTATCTGCAGCGTTCGAACAAATCAGCGAGAGGAAGGAGCAGTGCCAAGAGGTACTTAAGGAGAAAAAATTGTATTAGTGTGGAGCCAGCCTTTCCCTGCTGCCACCCAGTGTGGAAATTCCGGGCAGCCACCCTGCCCTTACACACACGCACACACGCACACACACTTTGCTGCACTAGGCATTCAGTAAGCCAGCATTTGGAGAACGACACGTTCACAATGTCCCCGCCACCCACCCCCCGCGCGCGCGCGCACACACACACACACATGCACACACACACACACGCACACACACATACACACAAGCAAGCGCGCGCGCGCACTCTCTCGTCTTCCATCCCTTCCACGTTCTGCAAGCGGTCGCATCACCACGGCCCCGGCGCCGGGGAACCGCGGTGACCACGGGGGAGACTCCCCTCCTCTCCGCAGCACCCGGACTTGGGGGAGCTCTGGGGGCCGCGTCCCGCACCCCCTCCGGGACCAGTCGGCCGCGGCGCGCTCTACGCCAAGTAGGCGAGTCCCCGGGTTGCGCGACAGCGCGCGGGTCCAGCCCGCAAGCCACCGAAACCGCGCCGCGGCGGAATTCCCGGCGACAGCCCGCGCGACCCCGCCGGTCCCGAGCCCCGAGCGGGCCGCCCAGTCCGCACCCTCCCCCGCCGCGCTCCGGAAGGCGCCGGCCCCGCCACAGGTCAGGCCGGACGGCCCCCTCCTCCCGGACTCCCGCGGCTCCCTGGCGCCGCTCATCAGCGCCCCGGGACCCAGGCTGCGCGCCTCCAGCCCGCTCGCAGCGCTCCAGCCGCTCTCCGGCCCCGGCTTCCCCCACGCGCGCACCGACACGCACCCTTCCCTCCCGTCGCCCCCACTCGGCTCCTCTGGAGCCCGCGGGGCACCCCGCCCCGCCCGCGCGCCCCCGCTCCCGCCGTCGCTCTGCCCGGCCCCGGCCGGTGCCTGGCGCCCCCGTCCCCGGGGGAAACACGGGACGCGCGCAGCTTACAGTTCGCAGGAACTGGATCTCGTCCTCGCCCTCGCCCCCATCGGCCATGGCTCCGCGCCTCCTCGCCGGGGCTGCCTCCCGAGCCCCGCGGAGCCCGGCGGCGCTGGCGGCGGCCCCTCGCGCTGCCTCCTGCCGCTGCTGCCGCCGCTGTGCTGCCGCTGCTGCCGCGGCGCTGCCCGGAGCCGGGGGACGGAGGGGGCCGCCGCGGCCGGGTGCAAGCGCCGGGCGGTCCCCGCCTGCAGAGCGGGGGAGGAGGCGCGGGCGGGGACGGCCGAGGCGGGAGCCTCCCTGCGCCGCACTGTGCGGGAGGAGGGCGACCCCGCAGCCCAACCGCGCGGGCCCCGCGCTCCCTGCCTGCCGCCGCCAACTGCTCGGCCCCGGCTCCGGCGAGCGAGTGCGCCGAGTCCGCGGAGCCCGGGCTGGTGCCGCGGTGGGGGCGGGGAGTGGGGGCGGCGGGCGGGGAGGAGCTCGCCGGCTCCCCTCTGCTGCAGGTAATCCGCAGCCCGCTGCTCGGGCCCGCCAAACCCGAGGCCCAGCGCCGCTTACTGGCTGCGCTGGGTATCGGGGCCCTACAGCGCGGACGAGCGCACAGCCTTCCACCTGGCGCGGGGCCTGAGCCCCTGGGGCTCTCGCACCAGCTTCTCTGACCTTCGGCGAAACCCAGGGCTCAGCCTTCCTTCCTCCCCGAGGGCGCTTCGGCGCTAAGTGCTACAGCACTTCGGACGGCACGCCAAGAATCCTCTTTCTCTAGGATGCACGGAGTGGGTATTAAGTTACCCAACACAGAGTATTTTAACCTCGGATCTCCTCTATTCCTGACCCACAAGAGAATTCTGCAGTATCCAGTCTCCGTGGACTGCGCTTTTCACTGGTCATGTATACAAAGTGCACGGTGCACAGAACATTAACAGATTCTTCCAGCAAATATATGGTGAGTGCCCGTGCCAGACACCTGTGGCACAAGGCAGACATGAGTTAGAAGACTAAACTTTAAATTAACAACGAATTGCAATACAGGAGGGGATAAAATAAATTTGAATCATTGACGAGCTAAAGAGAATTTGGTACCCATTATCATCACCAGGAGGCCATTTATTTCCAAAGAAATTTGAGCGTAAATAACAATATCTACCTCGGGCAAATCCGTGCAATAGCTCACCACATCGCATTTGACAAATGGCTGTGACTAACAAAATTCAGGGTCTGATTTGGACAATTTGAACAAGCACTAATGTCTTGTTCCTGGTCTTTCACTTAAGATACTCAGCAATGGGGCGCCTGGGTGGCTCAGTGGGTTAAGCATCGGCCTTTGGCTCAGGTCATGATCCCAGAACCCTGGGGTTGAGTCCTGCATCAGGCTCCCTGCTGAATGGGGACAATCTGCTTCTCCCTCTAAACTCCTCTCCCCCATGATCTCTAAGATATTTTTAAGAAAACATACTCAACAATGAGTATATGCAAAGGAAAGTTACCAAATGTCAGTCTAACAAAGTTGAAGAAACTGTAAAGTGAAGGTCTAGCATCAGCATACCTACCTTATACATTTTGCTGCATCTAATTAGTTTCTAAAATCTACCAGTAAATTCTATGCAGCATACATTTTATTTGCAGCTTTCGTCAACTTTATACTTGCTGAGATAGTTTTGCATATTTCCAGTAGAACGAATACCAGTAAGAATATGTGTTATAAATACTTCCATCCCTGGTAAGGCTAGTAATGCTCTCTTCTATTTTTTTTTTTTTTTAAGATGCTCTCTTCTATTTAATGGTACTAGTCATCTTATCTAAGTACTTGAAATATTCTTGGATAGTGATCCATGACAACTAATTCTTAAATTATTACAATTTATGTGAATTTTTACTCCTGGGAGCTTCTAAATGAGCAATCAGAGTTCTCGCAAAAGATAAAAGTCCTCCAGGAGGGATGACTATATTCTGAAATGGGCTCATAATTTTATGTTAAATAATCTGATCCTCCAAATTTATGACATATCAAATTGAACTTTTCTATATTTTATGCAGAATTATGTATACATAGACCATTTCTTTTTTTAATTAACATTTAATGTATTACTTGTTTCAGGGGTATGGGTCCGTGATTCATCAGGTTATATACTATCCAGTGCTCATTACAACACATACCATCCCTAATGTCTATCAGCCTGTTCCACCATCCCTTCCACCCCCCACCACTCCAGCAACCTTCAGTTTGTTTCCTAAGTTTAAGAGTCTCCTATGGTTGTCTCCCTCTCTGGTTTCATCTTGTTTCATTTTTTTCCTCTCTTCCCCTATGATCCTCTGCCTTGTTTCTCAAATTCCTCATATCACTGATATGATCATTGCCTTATTTCACTTAGCATAATACCCTCCAGTTCCATCCACTTTGTTGTAAATGGCAAATTTCATTTTTGACGGTTGCATAATATTCCAACTGTGTATGTATATACCACATCTTCTTCATCTGTCAGTGGACATCTGGGCTCTTTCCATAGTTTGGCTATTGTGGACATTGCTGCTAAAGCAAACATACACACTGTATGTTTGGGAATTACTCCATTCTCCCTATACAGTAGGTGAAATATAAAAACTCTAACTCACTAGCTTTTCCTTTTGGCATATTAAGCTAAGCTACACATTTTTCTAACAAGCGTTATACTTATGATTTCTTTAATTCTCTCAACATAAGTGATACAATGCTCAATAGCCTGAGTACTCAATATTCACCATATAATAAGTCTTCAACAGCAAACAGAGGATTTTTGTAAAACCACTTATGTGGACTTTAACACAAAAATACAATACTATGAGGCTTATAGATCTCTAATCTGTACTAAAAGTATAAAAAACGTGTTTAAGAATCACTCATCATACTTATTTTTAAAAGAAGTGACAGAAATACAGCAAGTGGTTTATTATTGGTGGTGAGTATATGGGTGTAGTATTATTTTTGGTACTCTGAAACGTTTTCTATATTTCATAATTATAAAATCTGAGATAGTTTTTATTAAAAAAACTACTATAGTTACTAAAAGCTATGGGAATTTTTCTCTTTCAGTATTTTTAAAAATCGGCTCTTTCGACACATGAAATGTTGCTCAACATCACTCATCATCAGGGAAATACAAATCAAAACTACAATGAGATACCACCTCACACCTGTCAGAATGGCTAAAATTAACAAGTCAGGAAACGACAGATGCTGGCGAGCAGGTAGAGAAAGGGGAATCTCCTTGCACTTTAAGTGGGAATGTAATCTGCTGTAACCAATCTGAAAAACAGTATGGAGTCTCCTCAAAAAGTGAAAAATAGAGCTACCCTATGACCCAGCAGTTGTACTATTAGGTATTTACTAAAAGAATACAAAAATACTAATTCAAAGGAATACATGCTTTCCTATGTTTATAGCAGCATTATCTCCAATAGCCAAATTATGGAAAGATCCCAAAGAAGATGTTGTATGTAGACACACACACACACACACACACACACACACGATGGAACATTAGTCAGCTATAAAAAAAGAAGGAAATCTTGCCTTTGCAATGATGTGGATGGAGCTAGAGGGTGTTATGCTAAGGAAAATCAGTCAGAGAAAGACAAATACCACATGATTTCACTCATATGTGGAATTTAAGAAACAAAAAAATGATCATAGGGAAAAAGAGGGAAGCAAACCAAGAAACAGACTCTTAACTACAGAGAACACACTGGTGGTTACCAGAGCGGAGTGGGGTGGGGAAATGGGGGAAATAGGGGATAGGAATTAAGGAGTGCGCTTGTGATGATGAGCACTGGGTAAAGTATGGAAGTGATGAGTCACTATATTGTACACCTGAAACTAATATTACACTGTATGTTAACTGTAAGGACCTATTTTATATTTTTATATTTTAGCCAGAAGCTTCCATTGAAGTTAAACAATAACCTTGTTTAACCCTAACTGTCCCTGCTCCCCTTCCCCTGGGGGATTTACTTAAAACAAGTCCTGGAAACCAGCCTCAGGTAACAAAGCTCAAATACAAGGGTGGGTCAGGCCAGGTGGAGACATGCCATCAGTGAGGGGTTGCACACTGTCTCCCTAGTTACCAAGGAGTATTGGCCCCGCCCTTTGGGCCCCTTTTGGCGCCAATCCTAACCAAGGTGTAATAGGCTGGTTCAAATGTCTACTCGGGTAAATTGTAATTCAGTTGGTCACCTAGCATCACTGTCGAGTTTCCTGTGTGTGTTACAATCTCATTGGCCACCTGTGCGTGGCCAGGCCCGACCTCATGGCCTTTGCCCTTAAAAGCTAGTCTGTGAAACAGGGAAGGGTCGCCCTCTCTTGTAAGAGGTGCGTCCCCAAACGTTCCGTTAGATTCTTGATGCTTGGCACGAAATAAAGCTTTGCTTGACCTTCGCTTTATATCAGTCTCGCTCCTTTAATCACGGACCCATTTTGGGGGCATAACAAACTAACTGGAATTTAAATAAAAACTTTCTAAAAAAATCTGTTTCAGTTTCTTTAGTTCACGTATGATTTCCTAGTTTGTTCTGGTGAGATACCACGGTAAGAAAAATTGGTTTTGACTGGAAAAATCATAGAATGATAGGATGAAAACTAATCTCCATTTTAAATATAATTTAATTGAGGAAAAAGAAATGATTTTGGTTACAGCTTAAAGTTTATATTCAATGTTTTTTGGGTTTTGTTTGTTTTTTTGGAGAGAGTGAGCGCACATGAGGGGTGGGGTGCATGGAGAGAGAGAGAGAAAGAAGGAGAGAGAAACTTTAAGCAGGCTCCAAACTCAGCTCAGAGTCTGATGCAGGGCTTGATCTCAAGACACCGAGATCATGACCTGAGTCTAAATCAAGAGTCTGATGCTTAACTGACTAAGCCACCCAGGCACCCCTCAGTGTCTTTAATTCATATTGCAGATTTAAGCTATAAGGAGTTGGCAAATACATATTTTCACAGGTACAAAACTACAGTTCATGAAATAGAAAAAGGATTTTATTTAGAATTTTCATAAGCATCCAATCTTATTATCTCTGTTTTTTTGTAGTTCTTATAAAAATGTTTCTTTTTTCTATATACCTATTACATATAATAGTTTATTTTGCTTTTTATTACTGAAATTAGTTATCTTAATATTGCTTTATTGGAATCTTTGTACTCTATAGCAATATATGTGTTTCCTAGAACACTGAGGACTTCACTAATTATAATAAAAAATAATTTAGAAGATGATATTTCCATACATCTTAGTGCGAACCTGAAAAACGTTTTACTTTATGACCAATGTTATATCCTGCAACTGATGGGGAAAAAACCATATTTCCTTTTTTGCTTTCAATTAGAATTTTTCTAGAGTCATTTAATTCAAAGTGAGGCAATGTGGACCACTGTTCACTCGGCAGGATCCTAGACATCCTTAAAGAACAAAAAATTAAGACAGATATAAGGTTTTTCATTTATGATTATAATTTACTAATCTCACCAATGATGTATATGGACATTAGAAAAAATAACTCCTTTTTTTAATATTTTATTTGTTTATTTGACAGAGAGAGATCACAAGTAGGCAGAGAGGCAGGCAGAGAGAGAGGGGGAAGCAGGCCCCCTGCTGAGCAGAGAGCCCAATGCGGGACTCGATCCCAGGACCCTGAGATCATGACCTGAGCCGAAGGCAGTGGCTTAACCCACTGAGCCACCCAGG
>PISX010006376.1:0-98379 GCA_004024625.1 Mellivora capensis
AAAAAAAAAAGAACAAAGTGGAAAAAAAAAAGCCCATCTTAAGACAGAAAATTTCATCCAGACAGCGAAAAAGTAGGGAGAATAGACAAAGAACCAACAGATCTATTTCAAGGTAATAAGGTATCTTAACAAGTAGATGAGGCAAGATGTGAAAAATGATTTGCACTTTTCTGGCAGGGAAAACTTTGAATTTCAGAGTCAGCACATGTGCATTTGGTGCATGGAAAGCAGGAAGACAGTGACTGTAAGAAGGAGGATGGGCCTAAAGTTGGGCAGAAGCCAGGCTTAGAGGGACTCTGGTGCTAGGTGGTTATTCTGATCAGGATTACAGCTCCAGGGAAAGTCTTCCAAGAAAGTCTTAGAACTGTGTCCTGGAAGAGACAAACAGAACGTATGAAGCATCCTCGGATGCCCTCTGTCTTAAACTAAGAGTGTGTCAAGCAGAGCACTGCGCATTAGTTACGAATCCCAAGAGACGAATTCTGGCCACTGCATCTTGGTATTGAGTAACCCCCCCGCAAAAAAAAAAAAAAAACAAAACACAACAGAATCAAGCACTGGATGGAACAACATTTTACTGAAAGGACAGAGCATGATTGGCTCCAATAGTGGGAGACCCTATGGCCAGAGGGTCTCTCTCTGAGGCCAACACAGGGCAATTGCTCAGTGTGCGGAAGACACACATAGTAGTAGGGCTGACCAGGTGCCCCATGACACACATGCTTTCAGCAAAGACAAAAGAGCACTCATTGAGCCTGGGGCAAGAAAAGACATGGCCACATAAGATGATAAGCTCTTTGGATGGCTCAGTGGGTTAAGCCGCTGCCTTCGGCTCAGGTCATGATGTCAGGGTCCTGGGATCGAGTCCCACATCAGGCTCTCTGCTCAGTGGGGAGCCTGCTTCCCTTCCTCTCTCTCTGCCTGCCTCTCTGCTTACCTGTGATCTCTGTCAAATAAATAAATAAAATTTTAAAAAAAAGATGATAAGCTCTTTTGGCTCCATATCTCTTGATATGGATATGCTCCAAGCCCAAGACTCATTCTGTATGTGTGTGTGTGTGTGTGTGTCTGAGCAAGGTTTGAAACACTGTATGTAAGACACTGAGAACACCCGCCAAACAAAACAAAACAAAAAAAGAACTCTTCTAATATTTGCCCTTTTCCAGTAACGATATTTTGGTGAACTTGCCAGTTATTTGACAATAACAATTCCTTAACTGAAGCAAGAATAAGTTGGATTTCTATTATTTACAACTGAAAGATTCTGGATTAATTCATCCCTCAATTAAAGCTAATAAAAGCCTATGCTTATGGCATAATAAAATTACAGACTATATTAGTGTTCATCCATCTTTTTAGTTTCAATTTTCATCATAAGTTAAGTAAGTAACATCAAAGTCTATAGAGTAGCTTAATGTCTTTTAAAATATAAGATTTGTTTTCATTACTATTGAAGGATTCAACTACTGAATGTTATGCTATGTCTCTTAATTAAATGATAGGGCAAAGTTTCCATCCTAAGACCTAATGACAGACGAAGTTAAGTAAATGTTACTTAGAGGGGTATAGGATGAAAATGAACCTGAAGAGAGCAACAATTTTAAATACATATTCATTTATGAATAGCTGAATGGCATTTAAAACACAGAACCCACAAATTAACACGGCATTGAAAAACACATCATGATAAATGCTGAGAAGCATCAGGATAGCAAGACAAGAGCTCTACTCAAAAGATGAAGTGAGCATTCTTGAAATATAGGTCAGTGCTCATTCAACAGATGTGGATTCATTTAGGATTTATTGAGGGTTGGTTGGATATAATGATAAATCAGTCTCCACAACAAAAATGAATGGTCCTTGTTATCAATCCAATTTTACAATAAGAAATTGAAAATTACCAAGATTTTAAAACACAAACAAAGTTATACAGCTGTTAGTAGAAAGCCCTAGAATATAAACCAAAGACCTTTACCCAAAGTTTGTATTAATTTCATTGCAACATGCAATATCCATGCTATGGTCTGTTTACCTGACTGGAGTAGGCTGAAGAAAATTTCAAAGCTGAGTAATCTTAATATAAATTATTCCAATGTAACTAAATAAAACCCATAATCATTGTATGTATCAATGCCTAAGATCATTTGATTTACTATTACATTCAGAAATTCATAAGTATTTTTGAAATAACTTCCTAGTTTTAAACCCAAATGTTTTGTAACCAAATGTTTTTATTATGGAATACATATATATGCACATAAATAAATGTTTATATATAGACTTCTATAAAATTGTATTAAGTTTGTTATATTTTCTATTCTTCATTGAAAATATTTTTGTTTCTTTAAATCACTGAAATAATAGGAAAGAATTTTAAGCTCAAGATAGTTTTCAAATACTTTAGCTAAAATGACATAATAAAGCTAAGAGATTATTGCCTATCAGGTCAATAATTTGTGAACTAAGAAGGATTAATGGGATTTACGATTCTTTTCAGCTACATGTAGCACAAGCAATACTAATTATATTTTCATTAACCTTTGAGGCTGGATCATGTTCCAATAATTTAGTCCTATTATGGACTAATCCACAGTCTTATTGTTAATGTGTAAACAAAAATAAGGTCAAGGTACATAAATATGCATCCAGGAAAATGAACAAAACTCTCTTTCCGTGATTTAAAAAACTCATCACATATATCAAATTTGACATTTATTTTTAATTTGTTAAACGACTATTGGTTCCAAAACAAATGTCATTTCTAATTTGTGATTTCTTTCTTTGGAATATGCAGGATTTGAACCATCCCAAGCCCAAGGAATTAACCCTTTGCTACACAACACTTATACTTGAAATCCATGTTGTTCTGATAACCTTTCTCTAAAGTGAGACAAACACATGAAGGAGCTGTTAACTAAGTAGCCTCCTCTCCCTTATGTTTTCTCAACACACAATCCATAGTGTCTGTGGCAGACACTGCTAGCTTTCCTCTTCTTCTCTAGTAATAATTACAGTTAGCCATAGGAATAATCAGAAAGATTACATCTTCTAGGCTCTCTTGTCATTAGATGTGGCCATATAAATACATTCTGTCCAACAGGATAAAGACAGAAATGCTGAGCTCAAGTCCTCATTTAAGCTATAGTTGGAAAGTGAAACTGCTGCTTGTTTTTCTTCTCTTCTTTCTGGCTAGAAGGTAGATGTAATGGCAGGAGATGGTGCATAACAGTAAAACACAATATGGAAGCTGACATTGAGGATGGCATAGCAGAGACATAGAAAATTTTGGTCTCTATCATTACAAAAGTCTTATGTCAACTCTGGACTGGTTATTAGATTGTTTGTGAAAGATTATGTGTTAATTAAGCCACTGGCATCTATCCATTATTCAATGCAGCTAAAATGGCATCCTAGTACAGATCTTTATTTTAATTGTAACTCTTACATTTAACTTTGAATGCCATGTTCTTTCTATGTACAAATGTCTGTAATCTGCCTGTAATACTCTAGTCTCAGATTAACCCAAAAGATTCTCCTTTCTGACAAATGAAGAGAGAAAGTAGGGAATTTTGGAATTCTTCTGTTTATGATCACCATTATCAGATAGGCATTCAGTATATTTCTGAAATGTAATGAAATTGTCCTGTAAGCTTCCTCTCCTACTTACTACATCAAATATTTCATTCTGTTTTCTAACTTCTCCTCAATCAAGTACTCATTTTGTGCTTCCCACCTCCAAACCCTCAGCTGCCTTCATATTCTGCTGAGAAAGCAAAACAAAACAAAAAAACAATACCTATGAGATTCAGACTTCCCATTTTCTCTCCACCAAAGACAATCAATACTAGTACCTTTTTTCCTAGAATATTCTTCACTCCAGTTACAGAAAATGAAGAATCAACTCCTTTCAAATGTCACCACCCTCATATATGCTGGAATCTCATGCATTCTTAACATGCTTATCTTAATTCTTTTCTGGATTTCAAATCTGTATTTTTTCTGCTGGATAATTTTAATATAAAACCAGCTGTAATCTCCCTCACTCTGAAAAAGAGCAGACCTTTGACCTCCAATCTCATTTCATTTGCTCTGTTTTTTTTTTTTCCTCTTTTGCTTTTAGCATTGCTTCTTTTTTTTTATTTTAATCATCACAATTTAATATTCAGTCATCAAAACAATAATAATACAAATAATTTTTAGTTTTATAACATTTTCCTACTTTATGTTCTAACTAAGTAGTAGAGTTTTAAATCTAAACAGTCCTAGGCTTTTCAACTACATGTCAGGATCTTGCTGTTTCTACCCTCACTTCTTGGTTTATCAAAACAGTGTCCTTTTGTCAAGGTCTATCTTAAATGCCACTTCATTCATGAAACTTTTTTTTTTTTCAAAGGCCAAGCAAAGCTTTATTTCGTGCCAAGAATCGAGAATCAAACTGACCAGTCAGGGCCGTCTCTTGCAAAGAGGCGACCACTCCCAGCCTCACGGACTTTTTTTTTTTTAATTTCTTTTCAGCGTAACAGAATTCATAGTTTTTGCACCACACCCAGTGCTCCATGCAATGCGTGCCCTCCACAATACCCACCACCCTGCTCCCCCAACCTCCCATCCCCCCACCCCTTCAAAACTCTCAGGTTGTTTTTCAGAGTTCATAGTCTCTCATGGTTCATCTCCCCCTCCAATCCCTTCTCCTCTCCATCTCCCCATGTCCTCCGTGTTATTTGTTATGCTCTGCAAATAAGTGAAACCATATGATAATTGACTCTCTCTGCTTGACTTATTTCACTAGGCATAATCTCTTCCAGTCCCGTCCATGTTGCTACAAAAGTTGGGTATTCATCCTTTCTGATGGAGGCATATTACTCCATAGTGTATATGGACTACATCTTCCTTATCCATTCATCCATTGAAGGGCATCTTGGTTCTTTCCACAGTTTGGTGACTCAACACACACAAAACAGATAATCACATCAAAAAATGGGCAGAAGATATGAACAGACACTTCTCCAATGAAGACATACAAATGACTATCAGACACATGAAAAAATGTTCATCATCACTAGCCATCAGGGATATTCAAATTAAAACCACATTGAGATACCACCTCACACCAGTTAGAATGGCCAAAATTAGCAAGACAGGAAAAAACATTTGTTGGAGAGGATGTGGAGAAAGGGAAACCCTCTTACACTGTTGGTGGGAATGCAAGTTGGTGCAGTCACTTTGAATAGTGTGGAGATTCCTTAAGAAATTAAAAAGAGCTTCCCTATGACCCTGCAGTTGCACTACTGGGTATTTACCCCAAAGATACAGATGTGGTGAAAAGAAGGGCCATCTGTACCCCAATGTTTATAGCAGCATTGCTTCTTGAACAAGGTGTCCAAATAAATAATCTTCATTTTGTCACCTATTACTCAATTCACCTATCAACTCAGTCTCTACTGGCTTTAGCAAATGTTAGGATCATGAAAGATCATTAACTTACTTAAGCCCAAGTAATCTGTCAGGTTTCTTCTTAATTTCCTTTAAGCATGCTTCACCAACATTTTTTCTTATTTCTTATTTCTCTCCTATGTCTCTGGCTGTTCCTTCCTAGTCTTCTTTGGCTGGCTGCCTCTTTACCCCCTTTTAAGTACTGGAGTGTCCTCAGATTCAGGGATAAATTTCTCTTTACTTCCTACTTTCTATAGTCTTAGAGGAGCTCTTGTCTATCCCCATGGGTATAAATATAATTTTATGCCAGTGGTTCTGAAATTGTAGTGCCAGGTCAGAGCTCTCTCTCCTATATATTCAAATGTACAGTCAACATTTCTACATTTATATCTTACTCACATTTGTCCTTTAGCTTCTCCAAAATTCAAGTCTTCATATCATCTACCCTTCTTATCTGCTCTACCTTCTACACTCTGTGTATTTTTAGGTAACTGTTCCATCTACCTACTCAAACTCATTACTACTAACTTCTTTATTTTCTTTATTCTTTATTTAGTTCTCATATCCAAGCCATTACCAAATTCTGAGATTTCCATCTCCAAATATATCTAAAGTTTGTTTTAACTTCTCTTCTTCTCTACTGATGTAACCCTACTCCAAACTGCACAATCTCCTTTCTCTTCCTCTACCGGTCTCATCATTTACATTTTGTTCCTATCCTCTCTCCAGCACTGAGAGTGGCTTTTTTTTTCTTTAATAAAAGTCAGATTTATTTAGGTTAAAATGCTCAGAAACTTTATTAGCTTATAATACTCAAAAACTTTCTATTGCCTTCAGAATAAAACCTAGAAGATCCTATATGAACTGCCTCCTTCCTGTATTTCTAGCTCCAATCTAACCATTCACACTCTTGCTTTCTATTCTCCAGGCACAGGTGTCTTCATTCAGTGACTTGAAAATCAAACTCTTTCCTACCTTGAAGTCAGCATACAAGCAGTCTTCTATCTTTAATGTGCTTCTTCTAACCTCCTCACCTAATGAACTATTTTTAGATCTTAGCTAGAATATCATCTTCCCAGGGCATATTTCCCTTTGACTCCAAACTACATTATGTCCCATACTCTGTACTTCTAAAAACTGTTAGGCTCTTTTTCCTAGTAATTTGACATTTAGCTCTTTGTTGTTTGTAAAATATCTGTCCTTCCCACTAGAATATAAGCTTATTGACGGTATGAATCACCAATCATGTCTATCTTGTTTAATACTCTATCTCCAACACCTAGCACGGTATGCAGTACATGACATTCAATAAACACTTTTTTATTTTTAAATAAAAGAATGCTCACTATATGACCTCTAGACACTAGGGATTTAAGTGTAGGCTGGCTACAGGGAGAAGAATATGATCACTAGGCTAATTTCAACATCTTGTGTTCCCATTTATTCTACCACTTATTATAAATTAATACTTTTATATTATGTTTTATATACTTCACATTTTATGAACTTTCCAAACTGAAGTAGTATCTCGGGCATGGTAAACTTTGGGTCAATAAGAAAAATACTTTTCTCAACCACAAGATTCATGCCATGGACAACAGTGAATCCCCCTTAACCCCCATATATGGGTTATTCTCAGTGCCCTGTTATCCAGTTGGCCTTCTCAGGTGAAACTCGGGCTTTTTGTTGAACATTTGCTCTGAATGGCATAATATATTCTAGATCAACTATAATTTACTTTGCTTGGGCACATAAACATCACTCACAGACCATTTCTTTCTCTTTTTTTTAAAGATTTTATTTATTTATTTGACAAATAGAGATCACAAGTAGGCAGATGCGGGGCTCCATCCCAGGACCCTGGGATCACGACCTGAGCCGAAGGCAGAGGCTTTAACCCATTGAACCATGTAGGCACCCCTCACAGACCATTTCTATAGTAATACATACTCCAAATTCAACAAAGAAAATTTAAAAACTTGTTAGAATGCAACTTTTTACAATTCCTAAAATCTAAATATAATGGAATTTTCCCACAGCCTCTTAGGCAGAAACAAGAGCTTACTAACAAAGGAAATCGCATTAAACTTTTATGTTTTCTCCAACACTGGAAGCTAAATGAGAATACAGTACTATATACCAACTAATGAGAGAAAGGGTCAGAAATCTCCAAAACCCTCTAAGTAGTCAAGATAATATTTACATGTTATCATGAAAGGAACCTATTGAAATACAGATGAGAACTCAAAGCATATTTCATTTGTGTATCTAATCTAAGTAGAATACTTGGGAAAATATCCTGGCCTAACCAAAATAAATTTTTCCTAACACTACAAATGGAGGAAAGTTATAAATATTATTTTATTTCCTATATACATACACACAGACACACAAGCATATATATATATATATATATATACAAATTTAAATTCCACATGTCTATGGAATATATAATCTAATCATTAAGTAAGGAGTCTTAAATAGAAATGATATATTGGAAAAAATTACTGTACTACTACTAAAATATTTTAAGCAAAGGAGATCTTTCCAGAGATCTCAGCCACAATTACACAACTGAATTCCTTTTGGTGGTTTTAAAAATGACAGCTGCCCTGCTAGATATACTAGACTGAATGTCCTAGGGTGAGCCAGGCATATGGAATTTGCCATGTTAACTCCTCTACTTTATCACCAGTCTGCTTTTGTCAGACTTGCCCACCTCTGTAAATGGACTTAAAACCACACTTAACAAACCAAAGCTCTAGATTATTTACTGTTGCTCTTACTGATGCTAACTGGTTGGCTGGCCTTTCCAAGTTGCTTTAGGTGACAAACTGTGTTTGATTGCTCTCCAGCTGTGCCCTATCTGGTGGTCTTCACCTCTCCCATTCTTCAACCACTTGTATAACTTCCCAGTCTACTTGCTCAACTAAAGCTCAGATTATCTTCAGTTGAGGTGCAAAATAATTTTTTTAAGATTTTATTTATGTATTTGAGATAGAGAGAAAATAGGAGGAGGGTGGCAGAAAGGCAGAGGGAGAGGAGGAGGGAGAGCAGGAAAGAAAGGAAGAGGGAAAAGCAGATGCTCCACTGAGCAGGGAGCCCCAGCAGGGCGCAATTCCAGGACCCGGGGATCATGAATTGAGCCAAAGTCAAATGCCACCCAGGCGACCCAAGATGCAAAAATGCTCTTGATATTGGGGAGCACTGACTGTCATTCTCTGATCTTTGATGTAAGTGTATGTAGTGAAAACTAGTGCCTTAGATTTCAAAAGTCCTATTTTAAGATTTAAACTTTAAGGTTAAAAAGACTTTTGACTATATTCTAAATTACGTATGCTAAGTGGAAATAGTGTGACAAGTATAATCCAAGTATCTTGGCAAACTAGAAAGCACTTATACAGAAGTTTTACTCTCACATGTTTCTACCTTTAGAACATAAGTAGTTAACAGTTCTGTGCCCTCTCTATGGCAAGTTAGAATTTAACAGACATCCAGTTAAAGCTGCATTTCAGATATACAACAAATATACATTTTAGTATGCATGTGTCCCAAATATTCCACGCGACACAACTAAAATATTAACTGCTGATTATTTGAAATGCAAATTTAACTGGATATCCTATATTTTCATTTGCTAAATATGATAACCCTGTATCAAATTCTTATCCAAAGCAAAGCAAGAAAGCAGTGAGAAAACAGAACTAAATTCTTTCTAGAAGATTTTTATGGTCAGCAAAGTCAGTCTACATATTTATTTTGACTATAATGGTGATGGGATTTGCAGATGTGTCTGGGTTAATGGGAGGCACACAGCTATGGCTGAAATTATTTTAATTTAAGGGATCTGGATGGTTAAAATAGAGAAAAGAATTAAGCAAATGGTAGAGAAGAATCTCTGTAATTCTGTTCTAGAGAGTCAAAATTAAACTAACACAAAAATGCATGTAAGCCGAAAAAAAATGCATGTAAGCCTTTAAAATGTTTCTACATCGGCAGCACTTGGGGGGCTCAGTCAGTTAAGCAGCTGACTCGATTTCAGCTCAGATCATGATCTCAGGGTCCAGGGATCAAGCCCCATGTCAGGTTCCACACTCAGTGGGGAGATTGCTTCAAGACTTTCTCTCTCCCTCTGCCCTCACCCCCCTCAATAAATAAATAAATCTTTAAAATGTTTCTGTTACAGCTGGAGTAAATCTATGTCATAGTATATGAGGCATTTTCCAAGTGATTGGCAAAATATTTGAAAGTTTAAGACTAAAACTCCCCATACTGGCAAAGGATTTTATGAAAGTATTCCTAAATACATATAGGCCAAAACACCCAATATAGTTTTTGCAAAATTTTTCCATTCTTAATTCTCTGATTTTTCTTTTCAAGGAATAAAGGCAGATATTATTCTAGTCATTGATCTTGAAGACCCATTTCAGGAGCTATTGAAAAGGTATCAGGCTTTCACTCTCCCTAATGTATTATTTATCGAAATATAAAAAGTTAAGGGATTTCTTTTTAAAATGATACATGTTAGCTCACAAAACATTCATTTACAGAGGAGAGTCTTAAGGGTATCAGGGCTCAGGCAGTTAAGTTTAAATAAAAAAACAAAAATTCAAATATAACTTCAGCAGAATTCCTCATATATATCCCAATAAAGAACTCAAAAATGGTATTGGCTTAAAAATACCTTTTCTTGTCCCAGCATAAAAACACAAGGGAGAGGAAGTTCTTTTTTTTTTTTTTTCCTGATGCTAAAACTCTAAAGCTTCAGGAAATTTCTTTATTACTTAGTACTGTATGTTCTAATCAAGCATAAAGAAGGAAAGTGACTACTATCAAAGGACCCATAAAAAGAGTTTATGATGTTTCAGAATCAGACAACATAAAAAAGGACATATTCAAATTAGAAACACTATTATAAAGTGTGATTCTATAAGGAATCTCCATAACAGTCTTAATAATGTGATTAAAGAGACAAAGTAATAGCAATATACACAAGTACTAATTAGAACATTGAAACTATTACGCCTCATGTGGGAGACAAGTCATAAAATTCAAAGAATATTTGTAAGAAACACTATCAGAATGGCTTTTAAGTTTTTTAGTGCCTGAGGCGGATTTTGTGAACTTGTAGTATGAGTTGAAAATGTGTAAGAGATTCAATTGGCCTAATAATGCATGCCTGTTTCACAATCTTATTAGAATATAAAAAATAATTTAGAAAGAAATACTTTCTCTATACTAGGCTCAATGGTATAGTTTCTGCACAGCCTAAAAATTGAACCAAATTCCACGATATTTCAGATAATAAAACTGCACTTAAAAAAAAAAGCTGCATATACCATTACTGTGCTGCCATAAGTTTAGGTGAGTAGAGATGATAATAGATAGGAATAGTTCTATAATTAGAACAATGTTATCAGTTCAACATTTATTGTATTAACAACTATTTTAATTTGAAAAAAAGTGTATTAAAAGTATTTACATACAGAACAAAAGGAAGTTGTAGTTGAAAATATTACTTGAGAAATTCAGAGCAAAGAATAATAAAAATAAGAAACAAGGATTACTCTTTAGTTTTATCCATTTCCTAATATGGGGCCATAACTAAGGTATCTCCTTTTTTAGCAGTTAAGGTTAAAAAAAAATATGGTTATGAAATCAGTTTCATTACTGATTACTGTTTGATGCATTGAGAAAATAAGATACTTAATCAAGTAAACTTATTTTCAATACACTATACTCTTCTCTAGGAAATTCAAATTTTACACAGTACCTGGAGAAAAAGTGACATATATTAACTTTACTTCTTGGTTAAGCCAACATACTTAGTGAAAGGGATTCTTTTAATCCTAAAACACCTAAAAACATAAACAGGACAGATTTTCCTTTAAAAAGGAATTTTTTAAAAGGCTGAATTAAATTATTTTCAATTATCAAAAGGAGAAAGAAGTTACCCAAAAAGGGACAAAACTCCT
Organism: Mellivora capensis; assembly: GCA_004024625.1. Taxonomy (NCBI): domain Eukaryota; kingdom Metazoa; phylum Chordata; class Mammalia; order Carnivora; family Mustelidae; genus Mellivora; species Mellivora capensis. Next base: position 11,409 of record PISX010006376.1, read on the forward strand.
GTAATGAAAATCAGAAATCTATTTTGCATATTTATGTAAAGATGATAAAGTAACTATTTAACAATATTCTCAATAGGATTTGTGATTATACAAAGAGTTTTGGGGTTCTTTTAATAAGAGCTTTTAAAAGAGATCAATACTAAAAAGGCTAGTACAATTAACCTAAAACAATATTAAGAGAAGCAAAATAATGAAGGTTTGTAAGACTTTTTTTGGTCTTAAACAAAGTGAGAAAATTATATGGCACACATAGTTTAAAGAGTGGACTAAATCCCCATCAGGCTGATCTCTATATACTTTTATTTTTCTAAAACACAAACATAAATGAAAGTGATCTATGCACCCATCAACTAGTTTATGTGGAGAGTTCACAACAGAGCTCAACATCACTCGTCATCAGGAAAATAAAAACCAAAACTACAGTGACGTATCACCTCACATCTGTCAGAATGGCTAAAATCAACAAGACAAGAAACCACGGGTGTTGGTAAGGATGTAGAGAAATAGGAACCCTCTTGCACTGTTGGTGGGAATGCAAGCTGGTGTAGCCACTCTGGAAAACAGGGTGGAGGTTCCGCAAAAAGATAACAATAGAGGTACTCTATGATCCAGCAATTGCACTACTTAGGTATTTAACCAAAGAATACAGAGCTATATGTTATAAGGTCAGCTTATCTGGAGATATGGCTAAATACTTCATGAAAGTTGAGAAATCTGATAAAAATATATTTTCTGAAAAGACAGACCATGTATTTTTATTCAGGCTTCATGACTTACTTAACATCACTTATGTGTAGACTGCGATATTAACACTACCAACCATTTAGGGCTGTGTGATGATTAAATGGTATTGATATGTGGGTCTGGAACCTATAAAAGTTTCTGTAGTGATGATACAGTGATGATGACAAGGGTGGTGGTGGTATCAGTGGAGATAAATCACCCCAAACACAGACAAGATTTGAAGCAAAAATAATATTCTAAGACTTATTGTCAGCTTTATACCCAAAGAGAGAAAACTATTCATAGACATGTAGGTGAATTGTCTGCCATGGCATCGTGGTGACCTTGTACATCTCCATAGAAGTAAAACAGGTGGATCTCAAGTACAGTCTCACCCAAGACCTACTTGGTAGAATGCCCTCTGATTCTCCCAGGAATGTGTCAAGATAGGTAGAGGCTATCATAGGCCATTTTTCGTCTACCTCTCTATCTTGTGGGAGGCTCCCCCTCTTACTGGAGGCAATTTCTCATCCACCTCTCCAGAGCTAGTGAGGCATGAGAACTTCAGTTTCACCTCCTTTATAAAACCACTTAAATATGATCTAGATTGACTTCTTGGTGGCAGATCAAACCACTGGCTCATGACACTAATTGTCTAGTCCCTCTGGTTCCATCACACAGACAACAGGCTCCATGCTGATCTTGCTGATCTTTTATGTGTTAAGTAATTAACTAATGGCCTTGTATGGTGGCAGATGGTAGCTAAACTTATGGTAAACACAGCATAACACAGAGAAGTTAAATCACTCAGGTGCACCCAAAATTAATGCAACACTGTGTGTCAACTATACTCAGAAAATAAAAAGCATGAACAAAGCCAGTTGGGCATGTTGTCTCCTTATAGGTTAAGTATATGGAAGATTAGAATGCCCACCTAACAACTGTAGTAGTCACTGCTATACAGGGACTACTGGATCTTTTGATAAGTCAAAGCACCTTAACTTAAGGAAGCAATCTAACAAGATGGAAATCCTCTAGTACGCTGAACAAAATGTAAACATGTTGTCTATATAAATCATACAGCATATATATTTAATGACTACCTGAAAAATAACTAACATCATTATGTGGATGAAATGACAACATAATTGATAGAATAGTAATTAATAATAATAATTATTAAATATTTTCAAAATGCAGTCTACCAAATCCTTAACATACATTATTTTATTTAATCACTGATATGCTCCCAGGAATTATTATTAAATGTCATATTAAAAACTTCTAGGTTGCTGGTACAGTCTATGAACTGTGAACTACGACTATCTAACTTCACTGTCCTTGAGATTAAACAATGTATTTCATCTTCTCCCAGAATGTACGGAGCAGTTTTATTCAAAATTTACTGGAGACTAGTTACTAAAATAACTCCATAATTATGAAAAGACAAAAATAATTAAATGCAGTAACACACTGCTAAGTCTGAGATTTATTGAAGCATTTAAACACAATTATTAAACCCTTGGACTTCATTAAAAATGGACAGAAATATACCATATGTCCTTATTTATCATTCTCTTCATCACATATTCTGATCTTCCATCAGAAGAAGCATATGTCACAAAAAGCCAAAAAGGATCAAACCAGGATTTTCAAAGTCTTAAATTATAACTTTGGTGTACTGCCAAATGACCATCTGCCTTATATACTAATTAGACCTGTACCATTTAAAATATACCACTTAAAACATGGATTTAAGTTTGAAATTTCAAGATCATATGACATTTTAAAATTTAAGGAAATATTTTATCATACTAATAAAATTATTTTCAATCATCACTATAGAAAACATAAGGGTAGAAAATAAACTGATATGTAAAAAGAATGTCTTATTAAATGTAAATTTATCTTTCAAGTATGAACAAACAAGTACGAACTAAGATATACATATATTTGAGAGTAGGGATTTATGTGAGAACCTTTACTACAAAGAGATTCAGTTATTTCCAACCCATTAGGAATGCATAAGGGTCTATCTTTAGAAACATATACTGTGGCAAAATTTGAAAATGGCAGTATTATCATCTAAAGGTAGAGCTACTTAGATTATCTATTTCTTCATGAGTAAACTTTGGTAATACATGTGTCTCTTAAGGCACTTAATTATCAAATTATTAAGGCACTTAAATATCAAATCTATTGTTATAAAGTTGACATATCTCATTGTTTTTAAAATACTAGCAGCATATGTATTAGTACCTCTCTTTTTTCTCTTTTTGTGTGTATTCATCCATATGACTATAGGTTTATCAGTTCTACTTTTTTTATTGAGAACCAGCTTTGATATCATAGATTTTTCTCTATTACTTTCTACTTTATGGATTTTTCTTCAATATTTGTTATTCACTTCATTTTATTTATATGGATTTAATATGCTTTTCTGTTTGTTCTAGTTTCTTAAAGTAGATGCTTAGACCACTAATTTAATACTCACTTTATAATATTAACACTTAAATCTCTAAGTTTCTCTTACATCTATCACTTTGTATGTATTTTGAACCAGTATTAGGTGAATCCATATTTAGGAATGCTATCTTGATAAATTGACCCTTTTATCCCATGTAATATTTCTTAAGTGAAGTCTAGTTTGCCTTATACTAACATAGCTACTCAAAATGTGAATTATTATTCTCATGGTAGTTTTGCATTCTTCTACTTTTATTGAGCATCTTTGTATTTAAAGTGCAAAGAAAGTCAATTATGGTCTCACTTATGGAACATAAGGAATAACATGGAGGACATTAGGAGAAGAAAGGGAAAAATGAACTGGGGGAAATCAGAGGGGAAGACGAACCATAAGAGACTGTGGAGTCCAAGAAAGAGGCTGAGGGTTTTAGAAGGGAGGGGGTTTAAGGGATGGGTGAGCCTAGTGGTAGGTATTAAAGAGGGCACCTGTTGCATGGAGCACTGGGTGTTATACGTACACAATGAATCTTGGAACACTACATCAAAAACTAATGATGAACTGTATGATGGCTAACATAACACAATAAAAATAAATAAATACATGTCTAAAAATTTTTAAAAATTTAAAAAATAAAGTGAGTTTCTCACAAACCGCCTATAGTTACTTCTCATATATTTGTCCAAGATGGTATTTGTTTCCTTATAATTTGAGTATTTACAGTATTTCTATTTACTGGAATTGTGGAAACAGTTTGGTTCCAATATACCTTCTTGTCCTTTGTTTTCTATTTGCCCCATTTTTGTTTCCTTTCTCTTTTCTGCTTTCATGTTGCTTAACTGAGCATTAACTTCAAGAGCTATATATCTTACTGTATATTTGTAGTGGTTATTCTGTGACTTATGAAATAAATCTTTAATTTACCATAATATATCTTCAAATAATAATATATCATCTGTTGTCCAAGAACCTTAAAACAGTACACTGAATTGTTCTCTTCTCACCATCTTGTGCTTTTGCTGTCACGCGTCATTTCTACATATATGATTAACAACACAATGCATTATTATCTTTGCTTTAAGCAGCCAATTCTCTTTAAGAGATTTTAAAGTAAGAAAATAAAATATTTTATATTTCCACATATTTACCATCCTGACACTATTTTTTTGCTTATATTCAAATTTCCATCTACCATCATTTTCCTTTTTTCTGAAGAACTTAAACTTTCTATAATAGTCACAGCAATCAGATAGCAAAAAGAAATAAAAGGCACTCAAATTTTTAAGGAAAAAGTAAAACTTTCACCCTGTGCAGATGACATGACACTATAGAAAACAGTAAAGACTCCACCAAAAAACTACTAGAACTGATAAATGAATTCAGTAAAATGATAGGATACAAAATCAATGTGCAGAAATCTGTTGCACTTCTATATATTAATAATGAAGCAGCAGAAAGAGAAGAAAACAATCCTATTTACAACTGCACCAAAAAAAATACCTAGGAACAAACTGAAAAAGGTCGAAGAACCATACCCTCAAAACTATAAAACATTGATGAAAGAAGTTGAGGATGACACAAACAAATGGAAAGACACTTCCATATTCATGGATTTGAAGAACAAATATTGTTAAAATGTCAGTACTACACAAAGCAATCTACACATTTAATACAATCCCTATCAAAATACCAACAGCATTTTTCACATAACTAGAACAATCCTAAAATTTGTATGGAACTACAATAGACCTCAAACAGCCAAAGCAATTTTGAAAAAGAAAAGGAAAGTTGAAGCATCACAGGTATCTGGGTTTCAAGTTATATTACAAAGCTGTAGTAACCAAAATAGCATAGTACTGGCACACAAAAAAATGGACATACAGATCAAGAGAAAGGAAAAGAAAACCCAGAAATAAACCCACATGTTATAGTGATATAGTCTATAGTCAATCTTTGACAAAAGAGGCAAGAATACACAATGGGAAAAAGACAGTCTCTTTGACAAATGGTCTTGAGAAAACTGGCCAACTACAAAAGCATGAGACTGGACCACATTCTTTTACCATATACAAATATCAACTCAAAATCATTTAAAGACTTGAATGTGAGACTTGAAACAATAAAAATCCTAGAAGAGAGAAGAGGCAATAGTGTCTCTGAGATCAGCCACAGCAACATTTTTCTTAATATGTTTCCTGAGATAAGGGAAATAAAAGTAAAATAAACTATTGGGACTACATCAAAATAAGAGGCTTCTGCACAGAGGCACAGAGAAGGAAACAATCAACTGAAAGACAACCTACTGAATGGGAGAAGATATCTGCAGATGTCATGTCCGATAAATGGTCAGCATTCAAAATATACAAAGAACTTCTATAACCCAACACCCAAAACAAAATAATCCAATTAAAAATGAGCAGAAGACATGAAAATACATTTCTCCAAAGAAGACATTCAACAGACATATGAAAAGATGCTCAGCATCACTCATCACCAGAGAAATGCAAATCAAAACTACAATAAGTATCACCTCACACTCATCAGAATGGCTAAAATCAACAACACAAGAAACAAGTGTTGGTGAGGACGTGAAGAAAAAGAAACCTTCCTGTGTTGTTGGTGGGAATGCAAACTGGTGCAGCCACTATAGAAAACAGTATGGAGGCTACTTAAACATTAAAAACAGAACTATCCTATAATCCAGTAATCACACTCCTGGGTATTGACACACACACACACACACACACACAAAACAAAAACACGAATTCATCGCTAGGTTTATTGCAGCATTATTTAAAATAGCCAAATTACAGAAGAAGCCCAAGTGTCCACTCACAGTTGAATGGATAAAGAAGACATGGTAGAGGCACCTGGGTGACATGGTCATTCGAGCTTCTGACTCTGGGTTTTAGCTCAGGTTCTCTGGGTCATGAGAGCAAGCCCCAAATTGGGCTCCATGCTAAGTGCAAGACTCTGTTTGAGAGATTCTCCCTCTCCCTCTTCCCCACTCCCAGGTCCTTCCACCACTCGTGCATGCACATAAACAAACAAAAAAACAAACAAAACTAAGAGGTACACATACAGGAATATTATTCAGCAATAAAAAAGTGAAATCTTGCCAATTGTAATGGTGTGGGTGGAGCTAGAGAGTACTACATGAAACGAAGTAAGTCAGAGAAAGACAAATACTAAATGATTTCACTTGTATGTGGAATTTAAGAGAGAGAGCAAATGAGAAAAGGAAAAAAGAGACCAAAAAACCCCCACACTCTTACCTTTAAAAAAACTAAGTGACCAGAGGAGAGGGGGGTGGGGGGATGGGTGAAATAGGTGGAGATTAAGGAATGCACTTATCATGAACACTGAGTAATGTGCAGAAGTGTTGAATTACTATGTTTTACACTTGAAACTAACAAAACACTGTATGTTAACTATACTTGAATTAAAATTAAAAAATCAATTTCCAAAAGTATAGGCCTGCTTGTGATGAATTCTCTCAGCTCTTGCTTGTCTATAAAAGTTTCCATTTCGTCTTCATTTTTGTGAGATATTTTCAGTGCCAATTTAATTTTACATCAGCATTCTTTTGTTTTTCACTGCTATAAAACTGTCTTTATATATATAAAGTCATCTGATAACATACTATTTTCTATTTCTCTGTATGTGGTGTTTTCTTTTCCTCTGACTCTTATAAAATGTATCTATCACTGTTATAAACAATTTGCAGTGAGCTTTGTTACAGTTTAAATTGTATAATCTTTCTGCTTCAGATTTGTCTAGCTTCTTGGATTTCTAAATGTATAATCTGAAACAAAATTGATAATGTTTGGCCACTATTTCTTCAAATATTTCTTCTTTTTTCTTGGACTTCAATTACAACAGTATTTCCCCAAGGGTAACTAATATTATTTTATTTTTCTGTTTACTTCAGTTTATATAGTTTCTACTACAATATCTATTATTTCATTGGTATTTTTGTTTTATTTTGATTAATCTGCTATTAACAATCCCCAAACCAGGGGTGCCTGGGTAGCTCAGTTGGTTAAACATCTGCCTTCAGGGAGCCCTCCTACACTGTTGGTGGGAATGCAAGCTGGTGCAACCACTCTGGAAAACAGCATGGAAGTTCCTCAAAAAGTTGAAAATAGAGCTACACTACAACCCAGCAATTGCACTACTGGGTATTTACCCTAAAGATACAAATGTAGTGATCTGAAAGGGCATGTATACCCGAATGTTTATAGCAGCAATGTCCACGATAGCCAAACTATGAAAAGAACCTAGATGTCCATCAACAGGTGAATGGATAAAGAAAATGTGATATATATATATATATATATATATATATATATATATATATATACACACACAACGGAATACTATGCAGCCATCAAAAGAAATGAAATCTTGCCATTTGTGATGACGTGGATAGAACTAGAGGGTATTATGCTTAGCGAAATAAGTCAATCGGAGAAAGACAACTAGCATATGATCTCCCTGATATGAGAAAGGGGAGATGAAACGTGGGGGGTTTGGGGGTAGGAAAAGAATAAATGAAACAAGATGGGATCGGGAGGGAGACAAACCATAAGAGACTCTTAATGTCACAAAACAAACTGAGGGTTGCCGAGGGTCACTGGGTAGGGAGAGGGTGGTTGGGTTATGGACACTGGGGAGGGTATGTGCTATGGTGAGTGCTGTGAAGTGTGTAAACCTGGAAATTCACAGACCTGTACCCCTGGGGCTAATAATATATTATATGTTAATTAAAAAATTTAAAAATTTAAAAAAAGAAAGAAAGACATGTAAGTTAACAGGAAGAGTGCTTGATCCTGGCTAGGACTGAGAAAAACTATGTGGAGAAGTCCAAGAAATCCCACTCTGAGAAAAGAATTTTAGGATACAAGATATCTACAGAATTATCACAGTTTAAAATGGAATTTCAGAAGTTTTAATTTGATACTGAAATAAGACAAGTTAACATGTATACAAGTTAACATACATACATAGGTCTGTATGTATGAACATGACTTTTTTTTCCCCTAATTTTATCTACTGAATGACTCCTAAATGCCAGGCATTCTCCTCTCTGTGGCTCACAGTATTCCCCAAGTTAAGTTGGCAGTGAGACTCAAATACATATAAATCGCCTGATATCTTTGCCCTCACCAATTCAACAATCATGGGCCTCTGAGCTATTAATAAAATATAATAAAGGATTCCAACATGAATTGTAGTTGGAAAAGAGGTGGGAAAATATTATGTCTTCTCAGTGAATACCTGAAATGAAAAAGTAAGTGGTATATACTTCAGAATAATTTGAAGTTTCTTGTTACATCAGACCATTTTTAATAATTAAAAAAGACAATATTGTTGGTTCAAAAAAAGAAAACAAACAAACAAACAAAAAACACATCTGCCTTCAGCTCAGATCATGATCTCCAGATCCTGGGATCAAGCCCCAAGCCTGGCTTCCTGCTGATCAGGGAGTCCACTTCTCTCTCTCTCTCCCTCTGTCCCTCCCCACTGCAAGTTCTCCCTCTCAAATAAATAAATATTTTTTTAAATCCCAAAACCAAATGGTATAAAATTGATAATCAATTATAATTATTTGTTATCAGAATTATATGGCTTAGATGGACTCTGGTAGTTCTTGTTCAGACTTTCTCATATACCTACAATCAGACAGCAGATGAAGGCTCAATTATCTTAAAGGCTTCCTCATTCATATCTGGCATTTGATTCTGGAAGTGACCAGACCTCAGCAGGGCTCTTACGTGAACCCCTACAACATGACCTGAGCACCCTCACTGCATGGTGGCTTGGCTTAAGGATTAACATCCCAAGATGGCTAAGGAAAGAAGTCCTTCCTTTTCTATCCAAGGTTGGGAAGTCATGCAGCACTACTTGGACCAGTCTTTAATAAGGAAAAAAACATTTTTATTTAAACCCAGATTTGTGATGCCTGGGTGGCTCAGGTCCTGGGATTGAGCCCCGTGTTGGGCTCTGCTCAGCAAAAAACCCACTTCTCCCTCTGCCTGCCTCTCCCTCTGCCTGCTGCTCCCCTGCCTCTACCAAATAAAATCTTAAAAAAAAAAAGCTTTATCTGATACATGAAGTTCATTAAAAGAAGATACCAAGATATAGTCAAATTAAAAAGTATATATTTTATAATTAATAAGTTACATAATATCTTAAATTATATTCCTCTGTGAAAATGTGGATAATGTTGTTCCTCAGGGTTTAGGAAGTAACAGTATTAAATGGTAAAACTAGATATTTAAGGGACACCTGGATGGCTCATTAGGTTAAGCATCTGCCTTTGGCTCAGGTCATGATCCCAGGAGGATGGAACCCTACGTCAGGGTCCCTGCTCAGCGGGGACCCTATTTCCCCTGTCCCTCAGCCACGATCCCTGCTTGTGCTTTCTTGCACCCTCTCTCTCAAATAAATAAATGACATTAAAAAAAAAAAGCTAGACCTTTAGTTACTATTTGTGAAATGTGTTTTTGTAATTTCCATTATCCCATTATTGATAATATGCCCATAAAACTATAAAGATGTGATTCTTTAATTTAAGCTAGATATGTAAAATATTTACTGGGGATTCTTCTGTTCAACAAAAGCAGGAACAGTCTTGGTATAGAGTAAAGAGGAAATCTGGTACAGAGGCATGACCTTAACCTTCGTAGAGATTACAGTTGGAGGCACAAATTGATGGACTAATTATTTGAGTAGCTTTGATAAGAACTTTAAAGAAAAGCATGAGAATAAAAATCAGGGGAGATATGACCATCTCCAGATAATTAGCAAAGTTTCCTTAAGGAAGCCTACCTCAGATAAAATTCATTGGTTAAGTAAAAGGCAATCTGGAAAAATGAGGAGAGAGAAAAACTTCATGCAATCCTTAAAACAGAAGGTAGTGTGACTAAAACAAGGTTACACTACCTTCTGTTTATTAAATGTTTATTAAATATTAAATGTTAGTCAATGTTATTGTCAGATTATATTTGGCCACCACAATTTTAGCATTACGACTAGACATTTTCCCAGCTTTCACTAGGTCTCCTGCTCTCTGCATCTTTCAAATTTAGAGTCAACATTCATTCATTCATTCATTCATTCACTGAACAAGTTCTTATCAGAAACTCACCGTGTCCCGGGCCCCTTATGAGACAAAGAGATTCAGTATGAATAGAATCTAGTGCTTGACTTCAAAAATTTCATGAGGCCAGCTCAAGACACAACAAACATTCTTAGTGTAAATAAAATTCCTAGTGCATTATGGATGCACTCCATTATGAGAGACATTTAATAGACCATTTTAGAAATTTTATGCGGTAGAATGAAAAGTGCCTTAATTTTCAAGTTAGTTCAGAACCCACATCTTCTTTTCCCTAGCCATGAAATGCAAGACAAGTAACAACATTCCTGTTTCCTCATAAGCACTGGGCATAATTGCTTCCTAATTTTTTTAAACGTGTAATTAAATGAAACTAACTGGTACATGGCATGTGCCTAGTAACTTTGTTTCCCAGATGATTAAATATTAAATATTTAAAGGCATGTTTTCTGAAATAATAGTTCAGTGATGAACTGTATCCACAGAGATTTTATGGAAGTATTAATTTTTAGGGTAATAAATTATAAGTCCCCTCAAAATTATACACATTTACCTATTTTACTAATGAAAAATCAGGAAACTTAAGTAATCTGTCTAAAGTTAAAATCTCACAAATTACAAATTCAAGTAATTTGTCTAAGAATACAAAGGTGTGCCAAGGCAAGAGTTTCATGTAAAGTCTACTTCCTGGATAAAAACTGACTGCAAATAGAGAAGTATTGCTTTTTATATTCTGGTGCGGATTCATAAAAATTATACTGTAAATTGCTTGAATAAGTGTTAAAGTTATAATACCTGTTTTCCTCTGTTCAACTTTATGGTAATGACATTGTTTTACTTTAATTTTTATACAAAATTATCAGCAATGAATTTCAGTTTTTCATAGCATCTATCAGATTGCTCATCATGTAAGAAAAAAAAATCTGTTAAATGGGAAAAATGGTTTAAACGTATCCATAATATTTGGAACAAATACAATATTAAGCTCCAAGATTCCTCTTATTAAATTACAATAGCACCGAAGACTAAGAGATAATTTGTTACTTCTTAACACAGAACTTGAGGAATTCAAAAAGAATGAAATATCCTACAAAATAGACTCCCCCCCAACACCTAGTAAATGCTAGGCTCTTAAATGTAGCTCAACAATTATTTTCCATTATGAATTTGATATTTAACAAAACATATAGAACTCAATTAAGACATAATCACTTCTGTTTTTACTTCTATGATTATTTTAATACCATTAACCTTCTGATTTCTTCAGTGACTCTCACCTGTTCCAACTAAAGAAAGTAATATTTTCTTTTTTTTTCTTTATATTTATTTATTTATTTGACAGAGAGATAGAAAGAGAGCAAGTAGGTAGAGCGGCAGGCAGAGGGAGAGGGAGAAGCAGGCTCTCCACGGAGCAGGGAGCCTGATGTGGGGCTCAATCCCAGGACCCTGGGATCATGACCGGAGCTGAAGGCAGCCACTTAACTGACTGAACCACGCAGGCACCGCAAGAAAGTAATATTTTCTACCACAAGGTAAGAAAGCCATATTTGGTGGTGCATTTCTACATTAATCTCCAGGCTTAAGGGTTATGCAGCCATCAGATGTGGATCTTTACTTTTACCTCTGTGTGCTTTCTACACTGCAAGAAAATAAAATATAAAGGAGTTTAGCTTCCCAGCTCCTATATTACTCAAACAACTCCCACTCAAAAGGTATAATACTGAATCAAACTCCCTGGGCCAGAAATCAGTAAGAAGGAATTCTGGGACTGATTTTTTTTTCCCTATGTAACTATGTTCTGCAAGTCAACTCACTTTCCAGAACCACCATTGCCTCCTCTACAGTTGTGTCTAATGGTATCCTGCTTAACTTATATTGTTGTAAAACAGCAGATGAGACAAAGTGAATTATGAAAAAGTAATGTACCAATTTTTTCACCATTAGAAAGTGTTATCATTTATTTGTAATCTCAGGATGCTTATGATTTATGAATTGTATTTCTTAAAAAATTACTATTTCTAAGATAAAACTTTATATCTCTTACCAATTAGTGTCTTTCACCTTGCTCTGATTGGATATACTGAATCATGTTTCTTGCCTCTCCACTTAGCAGATTTCCTATCAGTTTCATCTTTCTAAAAGGAACAAACCTTGTGAGATAAAATGAGCAGAAAATAAAATTAATTCAAACTTTTCTATAACACTTTTTAAAAGTTGAAAAAAGTAAATATAAACACATGCATACACATATACACCAAAAAAGGAAAAAAATTCTCCTTAAATACTTTTCTACCCTCTCATCAGTTACCTCTTTTCCATTCCAATTCTCTATTCTGGCCCACAGTCAAAAGGACCAAAAGTTTTTTGACATTTGTCCCTTTATTTCCCTCTCCCCATTTCTGCTTTAAAGAATATGTCAAAATTCTCAGACATTAGTGTAGTTGTGAATTCATAAGAGAAACTACTTCCTTGTAAAGGGTTCAAGAGTTGTCATAAAGTCTACTCCGTAATGATGCGTCAGTGTGTTATTTGCATGATTCACATGGGGCTGACAGCTGTTACTGAGGACTTCACACTAGCAGCTAAGAGCAGGAAAACTCATTTCAGGTCAGTTGCTGCTAACATGGCTAACATGTGAATTTCGATTCGTGTTGTCAAAGAATGACCTGAAGGATATATAAGCACAAAATAAATTAGGGTATAACAAAACTCAGAGAGGAAATGGACTGATTTTAAATACCACTGATAGGAACATGGTAATTCTTACAGGGCACAAGTCTTCAGAAACAGGTTATCAGCTTAAGAGATTAATACATTACAAATTCTTTTTTTTTAATTTTTCAGTGGTTTGTATCTTATATTCAAAGGAAAGACTTCAGTAAAGCAAGATGCAAACTCCTAAGTTGCTCTGAGTTAAGCAAAATAAAATTAGCACAATTGAACATTTTCCTAGATATTCTGACTTGTTTTTTGCAAGAGAGATCAATTTGTCTACTTCTTCCTCTTACCTTCATTCTGCTGCCCCTGTTTTTCATAAAGCCTGTTTCAGGATTTGGTTCACTTTGTCTACAGATACATTATGTGAATAACAGATAACTAACTATAAGTAACCAAATCCCATTCTTCATATGTAAAGATCATCAAAGGCATTTCTCTCTCCCCTTGAGTAATATACAAAGCATTTTTTCTTCTATCTTGGGAAACATGGTGCAAATACAAGTGTTAGAATCAATAATGAATTTGATGAGAAATGATGAAATGATAACAATGATGAGTTTGTTTTTACCATCTGTTACAGGCATGCCTGACTTCATTTTCTGCTTTCTCAATTTATAATGTTACTTTTTCTCAATTATAATAACACTAAAAATCAAGTGAAGGAACTCTATGATGGGAGAATTTCTCATTATTTAGATTGTCTAATCATACTAAAATAAAACTGTAAGCAAAGATATCAAATTATTGGTTTTAAGATTTATGAATAAAAATTTTCTCTTTCAATTTTAGGGATTTCTGTTTAATAAGATGCTAAATCAGTCAGTAAACATGAGCTAACTATGTGTCTGGCACTGCCCATGTGTTGGGAGTTGAAAGTTGAACAAGACAGAACTTGTAAGTTCATTATAGTGTTGGAGGGAGAAACTACACTAAAGGTATGGGCTATGTATCCATTGCATTATAGAATCACAACTTTCTTTTGAGTGCCTCTTCTACCTTCTGTGTCGACCAGAAAAAATTAAGCACAGATGTCAATTTGAGAATACTGAAAGCAATCTAAGTACAGCCTGTCCAATCAATTCCCAGTAAGGCCAAGGTGAGCACATGATCTGAACTTGGCCAGTTGGATCCTTCATATTTGAATCTTGAATGAGTAACAAAGGGAAAGCTGAGGCAGCTGTGATTCATTCTTCCAGTGCTTGCACCTTGACTGGTGAATAGTTTCTTACTTCCTCCTTCCTAGCTCTCTGGGGTTCTCTGGAGGCTCTCCCTGAGCCTTTTAATATTCAGACCTACTTTAGCCAGCCTCCCCATCTATTCCATGTGTTCCTAATTTCTTACCAATAAATTCCTTTTTGACAAGCTAACATAAGCTTCTTATTGCTTTGAGTGGAAGCACAAAATCTATACAAAATTCCCAATATTCTCCTAGTAAAGAATACAATATATATAGACAGATAAATGAGAAATTAGATTCCCTTATTGAGTGAGGTTTACAAAACTTCTCTATTTGCTAACCACACAAGAAACATCTTTCTCACCATGTTCTTTTCATACAATTTCAAGCAAAACATTTTCATACAATCCCAAGTCATATTTTGACCCTTTGAGTTTCCATAGTATGTGATGGAAACAATTCTTTAGCTTCGAACTAGTAGGTCTCAAACAAGCTTTATCAATTTAAAATAAAGAGTTATCCCCTGGAAATACAAAGTATTAAAAGAAAACAAACAAAAAGACTTGAAAGAAAGTGTTTATGCAGGCAGCAGCACTTGTTAAATCATACTATGATGTGTAAGAATTTTATGTACAGCCACCAACCTTGAAGTATGTAACTTCCTCAAGACATTAAAAAGAGAACTACCCTATGACCCAGCAATTGCACAACTAAGTGTTTACCCCAAAGATATAGAAGAAGTGAAAAGAAGGGGCACATGAACCCCAATGTTCATACCAGCAATGTCCACAATAGCCAAACTGTGGAAGGAGCTGAGATGTCCTTCAACAGATGAACGGATAAAGAAGATGTGGTCCATATATGCAATGAACTATTACTCAGCCATCAGAAATGATGAATACCCACCATTTGCATCGACATGGATGGAGCTGAAGGGGATTATGCCAAGTGAATTTAGTCAAGCAGAGAAACAATTATCATATGGTTTCACTCATAGGTGGAACATAAGGAATAGTGCAGAGGACCACAAGAGAAGGGAGGGAAAGCTGAATGGAAAGAAATCAGAGAGGGAAACAAACCACGAGAGACTCTGAACTCCAGGAACCAAACAGAGGGTTACAAAAGGGAGGGGTTGGGGGAATGGGGTAACCGGGTGATGGGTATTAAGGATGTTACATGTTGTGATAAGCACTGGGTATTATATGCAACCAATGAATCGCTGAACACTACATCAAAAACTAATAATGGACTATGTGTTGACTAACTGAACATAATAATAAAGTAAAATAAAACAAAAGAATTTTAAGTCTGTGGCTTTTTGTGTCTGCAGGTGCTCTCCCTTCTATCAGATCTTGCAAGAGAAAACTCACAATTTTGCTAGATCTAAGTGGCAGAAGACACAGTCATGAATCAGCATAGCTGCTGAAAATTGAGAGAAAAAATCCCCGGAATGGGATCAAAATCTGATTACAAACTCTGCCCGATTCCCCAGCTGATTCCAAAACTACGTGCATGGGGGAATCACCAGGAAAACAGCATTAAGACATGAGAGGAGTCCGTGAAAAATCACATGGCTCCAGGTAGCCAGCTGCTCTTTTGTTTACTATCCCCTACTTTTGTGTTGCTCAGCCAGCACGACAGTTCAGTACAAAAGTCAAATCATGTGAGTATTTTCAAAGGAATATTAGAAATCATGTTTACATTGTTTAAGGAAATATATATTTTAACACCTTTTACAAACCATGAAATCCCCCTATGGTAAGTGGATATGTCAATTATATCTAGGAAATTTATAGTTCCATAACTATAATCTAGTAATAGATCATTCTCTTCATATCAAAAAATTCACTCTGTCATTTGCAGTCAATCGCCCTGCCCACTCCCAGACCTGGGCAAATAATCTGCTTTCATTTTATGGAAAGTTTGCCTTCTCTAGAATTTTCATATTAAGTGGAATAATTCATTATGTAGTTTTAGCTCTTTTTTACTTAAAACATCTTAAGTTCATCCATGTGTTTAGCATTTCTGGGAATATACTACATTGTGTTTATCCATTTATCAGTTGATGGACATTTGGACTGGTTCCTGGTTTTGGCATTATGAATAATGCTGCAGGAAGCATTCATGTTCAAGAATTGTGTGGGCAAATGTTTTCTCTTTCTTGAATAGATATTTAGGAGAAGAATTCTTGAATTTTATGTTACTATACAGTATGTTTGCCTTTTTCAGAAAAGGCCAAAGTGTTTTCCACAGTGGCTAAACTATTGTACATTCCCATCTGTTTCTCCCCATCTTCAACACCTGGTACCATTAGTTCTCAATGATAGCCATTTTATTAGGTGTGTAATGGTATTTCACTCTAGTTTTCATTTGCATTTATTTCCCTAATGATAATGATGCTGAGCACTTTTCATGTGTTTCTTAGCTACTCCTATATCTATAGATAAAATATCTTTATATTAGCAAGTAATAATCAACATGAATCAAGAAAACAGTTTATAAATTTAACAAAAGAAGTGTAAGACATATACCCTGAAACACCAAAACACTGTTAGGAAAAGGTAAAGAAGATATTTCAAAAAAAAAAATGAAGAGACCTGCCATGGTCAGGAGTTGGAAGACCCTGTCTAGTTAGGATGACAACTGTCTCCCAAATTTACTACAAATTTAATGTAATATCTATCAAGTTTCCAGCAGACTTATGTAGAAATTGACTTGATTAGCTGATCTTAATTGTTATGAAAGTGCAAAAGGACCAAAGACAGCCAAAACAATTTTTAAAAAGATGAATAAAGTTTGAGAACTTACAATTTTTTTAATTAACATATAATGTATTATTGGCCCCTGGGGTACAGGTCTGCGAATCGTCAGGCTTACACACTTCCCAGCACTCACCATAGCACATATCCTCCCCAATGTCCATAACAATTTTCTTTTAAAGCTTAAAATCTACAGTAATCAAGACATTGCAGTATTAACATCATGATAAAATATTGATACCTGGAATATATTTCTAACAGATATACGATTTGTAATTGTTATCTCCTAGTCTGTGATCTGTCTTCTCATTCTGATAGATATAGAGATGTATAACTGATTTCTGTAATCCTGTAACCTGACACTTACAAAAGGAGAAGACATTATTGTCATGATTATAATTTCGCTGTATGTTTTCCATAGATATAATTTGTCAGAACAAAAAGTTACTTTTTATTCCTAGCTTATTAAGAGCTTTACCACAAATGAATACTTGATTTTATCAAAACTGTGTGTGTCTAATGAGGTTGTATTCTCTCCTTTTATTCTAGCAATATGGTTTATTATATTGATTGATTTTTGGATGTTAATACAAACATGTATGTCTAGGATATTTATTTTCTAATTTTTTATTAAAATCTGCTAATAACATGTTAAGTATTTTTATCTTTGTATTCATGAGGAATGCTGCCATATAGTTTCATTGTACATTTTACTGTAATATATTTGCCTGGCTTTTATATCAGAATAATATTGGTCTCACATATTAAATTGGTCAGCTGTCTGTCTGTATATTTTCTGAAAGGTTTTAAGCATTAGTGATATTTCTTCCCTTAAGCATTTAATAGAACTAAATAGTGAAGTCATGTGAGCCTGGGGGTTTTTATTTAACATCTTTACTGTTTATAGGTTTATTCTGATTTTTCTATTCTTGAGTTAGCTTTGGTCATTTGTGTCTTTCTAAAAATTCTGTGTCCAATTTAATGGTATAAAGTGGTTCATAATAATCTTTTAATCTTTTCAATTTCTGTAAGGTTGGTAGTGATGTATTTTCTTTCAATCCTTATATTAAAGAAAAAATATAGAGAAAACACAAAGGATCGTCAGTTTAAATATTTGTCAATTTTGTTCATTTCTTTTCAATTGACATTCGGCTTATTTTTTCTATTTTCTGATTATTTTTTCTATTTTCTTTATCGGTTTATGCCACATAGTAGTAATTCTTTATGTGAGTGCTTCATTAAATATTAAATATAATATCACAAATTGTAGATACTAGCTACAATATTTTCTTCAAACAGAAATCCAAAAGCCCCACTAAAATATAAACCTCATGTTTTCAACATTTGTTTTTCAATGACTCTTTGAATAAAATTTTTGTTAAGATAAAACTTAAATACTAACCTAATCACTTCTGTGATCATGCTCACTACTGCAAGCATAACTGCCTTCCTATTCAACTAAACTTATTATATCTAATACCTTCATTGTAGAACTACCTATGGTGAAACACAAGTTTTATTTTTTTACATTTCTATTCAGGTGCTGACTGCCAAATTTATAAAATACAGTAAGAATAAATCACAAGAGATTTAGAAAACAAAAAATAAGAGTAGATAGAAGCCCAAATATTTCAATAACATTATTAAATATAAATAGTCTAAATTTCCCAAACTAAAAGGCAAAGATTACGATACTGAGTAGTGCCAACAAGAGAGCCACTTTAAACATGCAGACACAGAGCAGTTAAATATAAATGATGGAAAAAGATATATTAATACTAATCCAAATATCAACACACTTAAGTTGCTCTATTAATACTAAATAGATTTCAGGAAAAGCAAGTATTTCCTGAGGGAAAGATCATTTCAAGAAAGGGATAAATTCTTGAAAAACATAATAATCCTAAATACTTAAATAATTTGTTTCATATGAGGTAAATTTAGAATTGAAAGAAAAACAAATTCTTAATTATAAATGGATATTTAACACCCCATCAAGATATTTGATAGTTTGCATAGACAAAAAATTGGTAATACAGATCTTTAAAACCGTATCAACTGATTTGATCTAATTGGTGTTTATTTCAAATTCTCCACTAAATACCGAGTATTTTTTTTTCAAGAACATGTTACTTTTACTGATAGACCATAAAATACATCTCAATAAGTTAAAAAGATTTGAAACAAACGTCCCCTCTTCACAATAAAATTAACTATTAGTAATTAACAGAAAGAGATCTGAAACAACCCAAATATTTACAAATTAAATGAAAATTCTAAATAATTTACAGATCAAAGAAGAATTCAAAAGGAAAATGGAAAGTATCTTGAAGTAAATGAAAATAGTAGACAACATAAAATTTTTTGGCATACCCCTAAGGCATCCAGTTCTTATAAGGAAAAATATAGCATTGAATCTTTATATAAAAATACAGAAAGATCACAAATAAAATTCTATCTTAAAAATTATAAAATTAAAGTAAGCAGAAGAAAGAGAACAAAGTTAAAAGCAAATGTCAATAAAATTTAAAAATATACAGTGAAATACGAAAAAAAAAAAGTGGAAACAAAAGCTAGTGTTTTGAGAGTATCAATGTATTTTCAGAGTATCAAGGCATTTCCAACCAGATTGACAGGGAGAGAGAATCTAACTATTGCCAACATCAGATAGTATAATAAAGACATTACTAAAGATCAACCTTATAGGATCAATAGTCACACACATTTTTTAAGATTTTAAATGGAAAAAATAGTATATTTAGTCAGATATTGACCTTATCTATTCTTCCCTTATTCTGGAGGTATTAAGTTTCCTTCTTGTATCATGTTCCTTCACAGAGAAAAACTCCTTGTATTTCTTTTAGAGTAGTTTGGCCATTAACAAATTCTAAGTTTTTCTATATCTGAAAATATCTATGTTTTATCCTCATTTCTTGAGGTGTATTTTTGCCCTACATAAAATTATGGGTTTATATAGTTTTTTCATTTGACACTTGAAAACATTGCTCTACTCTCTTTTTGCTTCCTTTGTTTTTGAATTAAATTCACAGGCATTTGAATTATTATATTCTTATATGTAATATGCAATTTTTTTTTCCTCTGGAGGCTTTCAAAGTATCCTTTTATTTATTTTTCAGCAGCTTGATTATGAAATTTCTGGGTGTGCTTTTCTTAATTTATCTTCTTTGGGGTGTGCTAATCCTTTTGAACATGTCTTCTAATAAACTTGGGAAATTTACAACACTTATTCCTATTTTTCTTTTCCTGCAGCAATCTTTCTTTTCCCCTTCTGAGTTTTCAACGGCATCAATATTAAACTTTTAATACTGTTTTTGGTCTCTGAGAGTTTTCCTTTCCCCAATAGTCTTTTGCCTTAATGTTCTTCAAATTCAACAGTTTCTACTATTCTATCTTCAATGTCATTGACTCTTTTAGCCGTTGTTTTTTTTTTTTTTTTTTCCACTTTTCTATTGATCTCATTCATTCACAGCAGTTTTCGGTTTGTTTGTTTTTGTTTGTTTGTTTGTTTTGGCGGTGGGCGGCGGGGAGTACTGTTATATTTTTCTGTTCTAAAATTTCTATTTGGTCATTTTATATAATGTTCAGTTCTTTCATATTTCGGTTTGCTTCAGGAACATGCTTTCTTCTTATAGTGTGCTTAAAATAACTGTTTTGAAGCCTTCAGTAATTCCAAACTCTGGGTTCTCTGGGTTTGCATCTACTGACTGAATTTTCCTTTGAATATTTATGGGATACTCCTGAATCTTTGTCTAGTAAGTTTAGATTCTATCTTTACATTTCAATTAATATATTAAACCCTGAGTTTTGTTACAAATCCTCTGGAGAAAATATTTTGCTGTTTTGTTTGTTGTGTTGTTTTTCTTTTTTTCCCAGCCCAGTAAGGTTCAGAGAGAGATTTCAATTTCACCCTCCCTGAGTCCTAATATATAATAATCCATCAAATTGTAATACATCAGTACAGTTATCAAAGCCTTTGTATCGTTCTTGGGTTTGCCCAGCACATGCACTATTCATGGGTTATTCTGAGACTTGGGGCATAATTTACATTACAGTTCAGTTATCAGTTACTTTCTATGCTGCTTCTTGTCTGTTGCATATCTGCACGATGTGGGATTTAGCATAGAACTTGTATTGGCTCATACACAGACTCAGGCATTCCCTTCTACAGCCTTCCCTTTTGTTGTAATTTCCTCCTTAGTCTGGCTCTCAGAGGGCCATGGAAGTTTCTGGGAAGGCCCATGGAGAGGAAGATTACTTCCAAATCTCCCTTCCATCTTTAATTCTAATTTTTTTCTAACTTCAGGTTAAATGTTACTTTATTAGGCAGGATTCCTTGACTCCTCTAATACTAAATTTACTTCACATTTAATAATTTTACACATACTTCTTTGTTTAATATCATTTCCCCTATAAGTCACACATCTATAAATCATGAAAAACAGTTGCACCTCAACTTTGTTCATAACTTTTTTTTTAATATTTTATTTATTTATTTGACAGAGAGAGAGGTCACAAGTAGGCAGAGAAGCAGGCAGAGAGAGCTGGGGGGAAGCAGGCTTCCTGCTGAGCAGAGAGCCCGATGCGGGGCTCGATCCCAGGACCCTGAGATCATGACCAAAGGCAGAGGCCTAACCCACCGAGCCACCCAGGTGCCCCTGTTCATAACTTTTTTAATTAAAGATTTTACTTGAGAGAAAGAGAGAGAGAATGACAGAGAGTATGCATTGAATGGGGGGTAGGGGCAGAGGAAGAGGGAGAATCAGACTCCCTGATAAGCAAGGAGTCTGATGCAGGGCTCCATCCCAGGACCCCAGGATCATGACTTGAGCCAAAGGCAGATGCTTAACTGACCAAGTCACCCCGGCGCCCCGTCATAACTTTTGACTCCCCCAAACAGCCTACTATTGACCAGAAGCGCTATCAAAAACAGTCAACAGAATTTTGTATATTATATACTGTATTCTTATAATAAATTAAGCTAAAGGAAAGAAAACATTATTAAGAAAATCATAAAAAAAGAAAATACGTTTACAGTGTTGTGCTGTATTTAGGAAAGAAAGAAAGAAAGAAAGAAAGAAAGAAAGAAAGAAAGAAAGAAAGAAAAAAATAAAGAAAGAAAAGAAAAGAAAGGAAAGGAAAAAAAGAAAGAATCCTTGTACAAGTGGACCTGTGCATTTCAAACCCCATTGTTCAAGGGTCAACTACATTCCTGCACTGCCCTTGCTTTAATGAAAATGCTTTTTCAAGTGCTTTGCATAGGACATACAATGATTTTTTTGATCAACAGATTAACAAATATAATTGAGATGGGAAGAAAAACATGTCACTCAAAAAAAAATTCAACAGAATTTTGGAAATTACGGAGAATTTTGAAGATATAGAATATTTTTGTGAACAGAAAACAAAGTGTCAAGTAGCACTGCCAACTCAACCGTGTCCAATTATTCTTTATCTGCTATTCTTTATAGCACATATTATTCACTTGATACTAAAATTCAGCGTTGTAGTATAAAGACTCTTCATCCAAAGTCCTTCTGTTAAGACTTGAAGAATTGGAATATGATAGCATTACAATGGGACAGTGCTCAGTTAATAGCATTTCACTATATGCCAAGATTTGTGGGACTTGGTATTTAAATCTTAATTGAAAAAAAATAAAATAAAATCATTATTGGATATTAAAGCTCTATCAGGAAACTGAATGAATCACAGGAGAGAACCCTTTTAGAGATATGCTTCACATTAATTTCACTGATTAATATAATACAAATATTTCAGATATATTAGAAAATCAGTATCTGTAAGATTTCAGTCATTCATTCAAAAGAAAAGGACTCTTCTACAGAAAAGGAAATACGGTATAAACTAGGGGTAACAGTGATCAATACATAACAGAATACATTGACTCAGAAGCCAAATTAATCCAAACAGCTATTATTCAGAACTTCTTCAGTGTCATGAATATTTAATACAGATGGCCAACTCTGAATTCCTCTACAAAATAAGAGTATCTCAAATTTACCAGTTATATATATTTTGTAAGAGAACGTAACTAGTAAGTGAAAAAATTAATCAACTAAGGAAGTTGAATAAGATATTACCAAGTGCAAGATTGACGATATTATTCCCTTCAGGGGAGCATCTGCCTGTCTTTCAGTGACAGACATCATGGCAGCAGTGAGTGGAAATGCAAAAAGGAAGCCAATTTAAAGGGAAGTAGTTCCTTGTTTAAATAAAGACCAATTCCAGATTCTGGAGTACAACAAAATAATTCTGTCACATGTGATTTAGGACATATCAAGCAATGACAGCTTTCCTTTGATACTGACAAACTGCCCAAGCTGTACAGTGCATGACTGATCTACTATAGATAACAAATATCAGTAAAAGTGGTCAGAGGCAAAAAAGAAGGCAAATATTTTAAACTCCTTTCATATGTGAATCTACTGAACTATGAATTTATGACCAGTGGGAAAAATTATACATTACCTTAGAAATATATGTATATGTGTGTGTTTATATTTATATCCACCCACCTCATCTCACCCAACCCCCCAAGAGAAAAAAACAGCTTATTTATCCCACAGGTAACTGATTCCTTAGAGACAATGGTGAACTATCTGTTTTCTTGTTTGTTTGTCGAGAAAGACTTGCAAACTAATAAACTCAAATCAATAAAAAGTGTCAAAATGTTTTACACAACTTACACATATGAAATCAGACAGTGTGCTACTTGAGTATTACAAGATTATTCTTGCTTTCTGGCATCACCCTTCCCACATTCTATACATAAAAGGATCATGTCGCTTCCCCATCAATCCCTCACTACCTAACGCAGCAGTCACCTGTGATACTGGGAAATGGCTGGCATGAGGCTTACTTCCGACTCACATTTTCTTTAGCTAACTTATCCACAATTGTTGAACTCATAGCCAGGTCCAAGCTCTGTCTCAGGCTGCTGCTCCTTTGATCTCTGGCCACTGCCTGGAACACCAAGATGTTCATCCTTGTTCTTTTATTTACTGAAGGACTATGTCCATAAAGTTGATGTATAGTAGGCATTTACTGACTTTTTATGTGTAAAAGAGGGTTTATTAAATAAGAAATAATTTTTAATTCAACCCAACACATCATTGTTCCTAAAAATATATAGGCCTTTCTCTCCATATGAAATGACTCAACCATTTCTACTTGCAGTCCTAAGTCTCCTGCCCACTTGTCTGTTTCTTATGGAATCCATAACAAATTCTTCCCACAAAATAAAATCTAAAATAAAACAAGCTAACAAACTCTACAAAACAATATTCCAGTTAAAGCCAAATACATGTCATTTTATTATGTGACAAGGTTTATAATTTAAAACTACGTCTAAAATGTCTCCAATTTATGTTATACTCCATGCCTTATATTTAATAATTTTATGATCTATCATAATTTTTTCTCCTTCCAACAATACATTAATTCTGTTTCAAAAGAAAATTCAGCTCTCCTTCCAGGCCCACAAGTTCATACAGCAACAGCTTTTAATATATCATTTCTCCCCAAATAGATGTAAAATATAGAGGATAATGGAGATTATTAAAAGGAAATTTTAGAGTACATTAAAATTATAATAAAATGTAATCATACTAAGGATAGTATAATAAAAAGTAATCCAGAAAAAGAAATGTTTTGACTGCTGCAGTAATTTAGTATTTAACAAATACTGGTCTTGAGATAAGCAATGGAAGAAATATCATAAAGTACCAAGGGGATATTTTGGATCATCCTTGATTTCTCCCATGTCCATTAACTTTTTAAGGAATACCTGGAAACACGTTCCTCTTGATCTTCATAGATTAGGCATAGCTCTTCCTTCCTTTTTTTTTTTAAGATTTTATTTATTTATTTGACAGATGGAGGTCACAGAGAAGCAGGCAGAGAGAGGAGGAAGCAGGCTCCCCGCTGAGCAGAGAGCCCGATGCGGGGCTCGATCCCAGGACTCTGGGATCATGACCTGAGCGGAAGGCAGAGGCTTTAACCCACTGAGCCACCCAGGTACCCCAGCTCTTCCTTTCTTGAATCAAAGCCACAGGTAGAATAATTTACATTCTCATGGACAATTATGACCAAGAATCAAGTAAATAAGTAAATAAATGTGTGTATATAAAACATTTTAGATTTTTCCAATATTAGATAGGAATATAGTAAATACGTTGGCATATATACATCCATTTTACTTCCATATATTTGTATTGTTGGTGTATATATAAGGTTGAAATGTGTATTTTTTAATATGTTTATGCTATTGAATGAATTCATTTTCCATCTATTCTCAACAGAATATCATTCTCTAAGGAGCTAGAGAAGAATAAATTTTTTCATATTACCTCTCATTTTATGTGTGTGAGGTAAGTTCTACATCCCGTACAAGGCCATATGTCTTTTTTCTATACCCTATAATTTGTACAAATAACTAATTTCAAATATGTAGATTATATACAGTACATTTCCACACTCAGAAGTATTTTCTGGCAACTGGATTTCACTCTCACCACACATGCACGCTGAAGGACCAGAGAATTATCACTATGACTCCTCTTTCCAGTTTGTGCCAGAACAGCTACCATGCAAAGACTAATAGGAGTTGCTTTTTAAATACAGGGCTATCTTGCCTCTTAGGCAAGATAATTCTCAAACATGCATGCCTTCTAGAGCTCAACACTATGATTATTCTTTAGCTAACTACTTTAGTAACTGGCTTGATAATACACAGTATTCTTTTTTAGGATTTTCTTTATTTGAAAGGAGAGAATGAGAGAAAGATGGAGCAGGAGAGGGGAGAGGGTCAGCGGGAGAAGCAGACTGCCTACTGAGCAGGGACCTGAATGCGGGACTCAATTCTGGAACTCTAGGATCATGACCTGAGAGGAAGGCAGTCACTTAACCAACAGAGCTACCCAGGTGCCCCAACACAGTATTCTAAACTAAGATTCCCCTGGGGCACCTGGGTGGGTCCATCCATTAAGTGTCTGCCTTTGGTTCAGGTCATGATCCCAGGATACTGGGATCAAGCCCCACAGGAACCCTACATGGAGCTCAGTGGGGAGCCTGATTCTCCCTCTCCTCTGCCACTTCCCCTACTGTGTGTGTGTGTGTGTGTGTGTGTGTGTGTGTGTGCAGGAGCACACTCTCTTTGGCAAATAAATAAATAAATAAAATCTTAAAAATGACAACAAGAATAAGAAACTAAGATTCCCCTTCAGGACCAAAGGAATTAGTCCTCAAGTTGCTGGAACTATTGTCAGCTGAAAATCCTCTAGAGCTGTCAGCCATCTAGAGGAATGTCCTTGGCTAGAGATAGATCTTTGTCCCAATGTCTCATCCCTTCTTTGGGGCAGCGTGTATCCAATGACAGAAATTACAAGCTCGTAGAAACTTACCCTCCTTACCCCCAATTCAGGACAAATCTAAAGGGTGCTAAACTATCTCTAAAATTTCCATTTATCAATCGCTATACCAATCTTCTTTCGAGGAACATAAGTCTGTAAGTTTGGAGCTAAGAGTTGTCTGAGGGAGCAGATGCTAAGATGGGGTTTTGCAGCTGATTAGCAGCCACCTGGCAAGGAGGACTTCATTGCTTATTATAGGAGAGGAGTGGAAATCACCTGGAACTTGGAAATGCAGTGTAGAACTGCACTGATGGTGAAGTGGAAGAGTACACCAACAGAGAGAACTGTATGTATCAAGTCTTTGATAAACAAGGGAGGGAATTAGAATCATAAGAACCAATGAAACTGGATAGCCATTGTTACTGATTCTTTTGAAAAAGATAAAGGGCTGCAAATGATTAGTAGGCAGTTACATTCCATATTGGCAGCAAATAAAAAGATGCTTATTGTCCGCAGCCAAGGGAAGAAGCAACAGAGGCCCTAACTCTGGACTTAGTTATTGGTCCAGAAGAACTCCAAAGAAAGTCAAAAATCTCAATTTGGTTAGATCTGTTATACAAAGGTCAGGTCCTGCTTAGGAGTAATGAAACTAAGTAATGGGGATGAGGACACCCGAAATCTACAATTTTCAATTCCTCTGAATCCTCTGAGGCTATAGATGTGACCCACTTCTCCTTAATATGTGGCATATCACCCTTCCTTGAATATGGTGCATATGCCTCTTCCCTGTAAACACCATGTGACCCTGAGATCTGACCACACCTCCCCTCCTTATAACCAGGCCAATAAACAATAAAATCACAACAGAATCCATCCAGGGTAGTGCTGGGCCTGCTAAGGAAGGAAAGGGACTCTATCCAGAAGGAGCTGTAAGACAGAGCTGACATGTGCCATCAGAGGTTGACTGAGTATTCACAGAGGTGGTTTGTGGGAATGCTGGATCACAGGATGCTACATCAGGGAGCATTTATCAGGATGGGAGTGTTCTTTCAGACTACAGATATACAGACCCTATTACATACCCTGGAAAATGGTGCTAATATGATTCTGGATGGATCTGAAAGCATGGAGAAAGCAACAGTTCATTGAGCAAGGTACAAATTCCATTTTGGCCAACAGTGGGAGAAGGTAGTAAAAGGCTGAGGGAGTGATATTAGAGTGGATTCAGTGGATTGCTAGAAAACTCACTACATGATCTGGTTCCATGAGAGTGCCTGTAGGATATACTGCTTACTGAAGAACAAGCAGTATAGTGGTGAGAAGGAGAACACCAACACTAAGAAACTCAGTGAAGGCTTCCCTCTGCAGGCCATGGTTGGCAAGAGGAGAGGCTGACATAGAACTGGGTTCACTGATAGCAGTGAGAATAATAGGACACAACATGAGAGGCAACGTTTTGGCAATGGTTACCAGAAGTCAAGCCATTTTCCCACCCACTCTTGATTTCTTTATTTTAAGCAAACAATGCTCTTTCTAGCTGCCCATCTTAACCTAGACATTTGCATTAATCCCAGGAACACAAATCACTATTAGCTATCATCACAGATTCTTTTAAGTCAGCCTTCCTTCCTTCCATTCCATTTTTGTCCTTGACCATTAAGGCCATGATGATGACTATGTCCACTTTACTCTGAGGACTGAAGTGTTATCACAGCTTCTGTTATTCCAGAATTCTGTGATCACACTAGGAGACCCAGTTCTACAGGTGAATCTCCTGTTCAGGGTCTTGTTTTAGAGAGCACAACCACTACTGAGCTCATGGATAAGCTGGAGTCCTCTGACTAGTACATTTCTTAAGACTTTAATGAGAGAAGTATCCCCTGGGATCTTCGAAAAAACATAGACATCTGTTATGTTCCTGGGTCTTAC
The DNA here is from genome assembly GCA_004024625.1 of Mellivora capensis. Lineage (NCBI taxonomy): Eukaryota > Metazoa > Chordata > Mammalia > Carnivora > Mustelidae > Mellivora > Mellivora capensis. The sequence continues at coordinate 39,694 of PISX010006376.1, forward strand.
AGATCCACTCTAGCATGGATCTCTCTCTCAGATCCTTTTGATCCCTTTCTCAGCATCGTACAGGAGACATGACACCTCCACTTCACTAAATGTGGGCTAACATTCTTTTCCAACTGTTTAGGAAGAAACCCAAGAATATATTAGGACCAGCTCCAGGTACCCTTGCCAGGTCATTAAATCTTAGTCATGGGAAGCAGGCTCTCATATCAACAAACTGTCCCTTATCCAGATTTAAATTCTGTCCCCCTAGACTAGGAGTCTCAAGGTCTATTTGAAAGCATACTCTTGAGTTCCTGCCCATACATATTATCCAGACCCCTGCAGCTCCTCTATGAATATTCTTCCTTTCCTTAGTAGAACCATGCTGAGACTTGACCTAAAAAATATATAATGATGTTAATTATTTCTAAAATTCGTGGAAATATGCATTAATGTATCAAAGAGATACATCTCTGGCCAGACAAATTCACAAAATGAAAGAAAATGGAGATATCCAGTGCTGAAGAATGTGAAAGAACATGCATGCACACATGGCATTTACGTATCTTAATACAGTGTGTTTTGAACAGCTTTTTTTTTAAAGCAAATCTGTGGTTTCCATCAAGTTTTAAATGCACATCGTTTATTGATTATTTCTAGGTGTATGTTCCTCAGAAGTTGAACATGTGCCCAAAGCCATACTGCAATGATCTTCATTGCTAGATTATAACATCCAGTAAGAGAAAACAGTATCTCAATGTTCATCAATAGAAGGGGAAAAAAGGGAGGAAGGGAGTAATGAGAAACAAAAACCAAAATACAAAAAACAATATTCTTCTCACTAAATTTTCTTTTCTTAGAATATATGTATGCCATTACATTTTCTTACTGTGCCATGATGTTCAGGATTTATTTTCAAAGCTGTTGTTTCATAAAATGATATGGAAGTGTTCCTTCTTTATCCATCCTCTGGAATAGTTTAAGTAGCAATGGAATTACCTGATCTGTTATAAGTCATTAAAATGCCTTGTGAAAACACCTGTCTTATGGTTTTTCCGCATTTCTTTTTACCTGTTAATCTTTTGTATCTTCCCAGTTCTTCTCTGTAAGTTCTGTTGAGGCATTCTAATATTACTCAGGTATTATTTTGGTAAAATATATTTTCTTAAAAGTTTCAAAGGCTTTCAAAGTTATATGCAGAGTTGTTTAATGTCATTTTTAAGAGATGTTGACTTTTTGATGGTTATTTCTTCTTTGTCATTTACATTTTTTGTCTTGATGTTTACACATCTTCTCAAAGTTTTTTATTAAGTTGGTTTGGGTTGTGAGTGCTTAATATTTTTCCATGACATAGTTTTATAATTGTTTTAATTACCCCTGTTTTTCAAATCATGTTTTGTTTTTATTAATTTATACTTTCTTTTTATTTTCCTTTGCTGATATTTTATAAATTGAGCTTTTAATTTAGTCATTTTTCCCTCATTTTTTAATTATAGAACTATTGATTGCTATGAATTATTTCTAGGCATTTAGTTTTACATGTATATATATATATATACACATATATATGTCATTTTTATTATTTTTCTGGGTATTTTCCAATTTCATTTTTGTACTAATAGTTGTTTACTGGCACTTACTTAGGATTTCTAATTCAAAGGAGTTGCTTAGTTATCTTGTTGTTAATTGAAGCTTTAGAAATGAATTTTAAAGTATATTACATTGTGGTTAGATAATTAATGCTGGTTGTGTCATTTATATTTAGAGGACTATAGTTTCTTTCTTAATATATGGTCAACTTTTGTAAATGTTCTATGTGTAGTTGAAAAGACATTCATTGGGGCTTGGGTTCACAGTTAGATAAATATCACTATTGATATTTACCATATTGATTATGCTGTTTAGATCTTTTACATCCTTCTAAATTTGTTGCCAATTCAATTCATCTTGGTCAGAGAGGTGTGTTAGTATCTCATATTATTATACTTTATGTATTTCTCTTTGCCTGTCTGTTCTTTTTATGAAAGATGTTGGTATGTTTTCATAGGGGATTGTAGCCTTTCACATTATAAATGGTCTCTGTTTTATCCATTTTTTTAAGAAGTTGTACCTTGTCCTTTGTCAAGATAATTATCCAATTCTAATTTTCATTTCCTAGAATATCCTTAAATATCCTTTCATTTTTTTTACTCTTCTGGATTTTTTGGGTATTTTTTTCATTTTATGTGTATCTTACTATATAATATACAGTACAAATGGAGTTGATTTTGCTTTGTTAGTAACTATAATTTTTCTTTTTATTGGTAAGATAGGGCCATTTATATTTGTTAATAGGACCAATTTGTTAAATTAACTGCCCCTCTCTTGTTTTATTTATTTGTATTTAGCTTTCAAAATAATTTTACTACTTAGCTCCTATATAGTTCTAAAATTTTCTAAATCCCCATTCAGTGCAACAAACTTGCTATTAATTTATTCCCCATTCATTTTTTCACCATTTATTTTAAAGTAATATTTCACTTACAAACTAATACCTATGGGGCAATTAGTAATCCTTACTCCGTCAGCTTTATTCAAGTATTATTTACAAAAATTGTATTTAAAAATTCCAACTTTTTAAAATTTGTGTGTTGCATATACATTGTTAGAAAACATAATTCTGTTGTTTTTATCCATGTAATTTTGTTTATATATACTTCAGCAATTCCACCAGACATTTTGCTGAAGTTTGTTCTAGGTTTTTTCCTTGGTTGTCTGAAGTTCATTCCTAGGAGATTGCTCAAGAGGCTCTCAAGAGAGCAATCCTTTATTTCTGACATATTAATAACTTAATAACTATTGGTCTCTGGCCTCTATACTTGAAGTCAGCTTGGCTGAAATTGAAAATCTTAGTTCATATTTTCACTCCTTGACGACCTGAAATGTGTTCCTCCCTTGTGTTATGGTATAAAGCGTTACGGGGATTTTCTTTCCTTTATGAGACTTTGATGTTTGCCTTGGATGATCCTTTGGGGGGTCCAGGACAGGCTCCTTTAAGATATGTCATACCGATTACCTTGAATTAAGGTTACTAAGAAACAGCCAGTGCAAGAACACTGACCCTCCTTTGTCTCCAGAAGGCAGGAAATAAATCTCCCATGTGAAAGATGCCCTCCCTGTATCAGGAGGTAGGGAGATGACAACCTTATCAGAGCTAGGGAATTCAGGACCAAAGAAGCCTATATAAACAAAGCTTATTACTTTTACTGATTTACTACCCCAGCCCTATTTCTATTTAGAATTCTGTATTAATTGAAGCTCCCAAAAAAGTTTTCTTTGTCCTGTCAATTCCTCATAGACTTATGTTTCTTTGTCTAAAAAAGTATAACAGCTACCTGTCTTGGTCGTTCTTAGATCCCACATCTATGAGATTTCCAAACACACAAAGTAGTTTTCCTGTTAGTCTGTCTTACGTCAATTTAATTCTTAGACCAGGTAGATGAAGCTTGAAGAGTAAAGGAAAAATTTTCCTCCCCAACAATACATATAAATCTCAGCAGTTTCAGTTGAATATATATGGTTCTAAAATCATTTTCTTGTACACAGTATGCTTTATCAGTATAAATGTTCTATTCCTCTTCCTTCACCACATAAATATGCTAACACACAGAAACTGACACACATATGCACATATTTTTCTTCTCTTTACAAGAATTCTCTTCCTTTCCCTTTCACATTTTTTTCTTAATTTATCAATTTTTTTAGTTGATTGTTTTGTTGTTCTATTTCCTTGATTATATTTGCCATGATGTCTATTCACTTTTGTATTCCATCTAGTTCAATCTTTATGAATTTTAGTTTCATTTTGCTTTAAAGCATCTTCTACATAGCCTACATTTATTCATCTTATTTTTCAGCTTTACTTGTTTTTGATTGATCAAAATTCTCTTGTTGCCTCAATAATTTTCTTAATTTCTTTTAGGTCACTTTGAATTCACGTGCTTTATATTTGTGTTATTCTCTCATGTATATGTTGACTTTGAACTCAGTTCTCTTATACATATTTCCTTAAAACACCACTGCATGAAGTTTAATCATAGTACTTTTTAGTCGCTAATCTTGAAATGAGATGGATTGTTCTGTACTCTTTAAAAGAACACTTCTCCTAGCTTTTGGTTTGGTCAACTGCGATCTTCCCAGCTTAATTCCTCAAATGCACCCTCCTTTGTAATTTCCTGTTAATTATTTAGTTTGAAAATATGCTTCTAAGATCTGCCTCCTAGGAACACCTCTTCAGTATCTAAATATCTTTATACATAAGGTTCAATGTTGCTGCCTTTCTTCAATTTGGACACTAAGCAGTTTTTATTAAGTTTGGTCTCTCTTCTGAAAAGTAGTTGTAAGCAGGAATTACATTAACCCTCAAAGTCTTAGGCCTGATTTTCCTAAGGCTGCTTAGTGAATAGCAATGTTGTCTTCTACTCACCCACAATTTGCCGGCTGTAATACCTGGAATTGATAGATATTTTTACTTCCTGATTTTGTGAAAACACAACTGTGAGTATTATTCTGTAGCTAAATAAACAAGGTTATATAAACCTGTTAAATTCAATGTGACAGTTACATTTAAAATAAAAAAATTCCTATGAGGATATGTATTTCTATGACTTGATCAGCAGTCCTCATTAGGCTAGGCTTGGGTAAAAATATTTTCTGTGTCTTCATCCAGATCTGTGATAGTAATATGAAGAGTTACTTTAAAAGGACTGTTACCAGTATGTTCTCAGAAATCACCCTTAGGGTTAACTGTAAAGCTTATATATTAGTATGTTCATCTTTGGCTTCAATTCATCCAGTAGCATGACCACCTAAGTACATTATAATACTGTCCTTCCTTCTCTACTTTTGCTAGTAAATTGTAAGATAATTGAATTCATTGTTCCAAAAGGCAATTATATAAAGCAATTATCTAGGCATGATGTTTTAAATATTAAGAGTATGCAAGATGCCTCAAAAGAGAGAATATATTCATTTTCCTGTATAAAACATTTTATTTTTTTTAAGATTTTATTTGTTTATTTGACAGACAGAGATTACAAGTAGGCAAGAGAGGCAGGCAGGGAGAGAGAGGAGGAAGCAGGCTCTCCATGGAGCAGAGAGCCCGATGTGGGGCTCGATCCCAGGACCCTGGGATCATGACCTGAGCCGAAAGCAGAGGCTTTAACCCACTGAGCCACCCAGGCGCCCCCTGTATAAAACATTTTAATAGAAATACATACACATTTTACAAAAAGCCAAACTTTAAAGAGGCACAGTAAATGCAACTATTAAAACACACATACACACACACACAAATAATTCCTAATTCCAACAAACTACACATTCATAAAGGTGTGAAATACAAGAAAGCCTTTTATATTGAAACCAACAGGTCATTTGAAATGAAACAAGTTATATTTAGTAAAGTTCCTTCACTTTAGAATTAACAAAGCTAGAGTAACGAAAATTCAATACCCATATGACTTAAGACTATATTCTTTTTTTCCCCCAAATTGGTAACTTAGAACTAATTTTCCCTTGGATGCTGGCCAAATTGGCAAGGAAATTCATTAAAAATAAAAGCATTACTGTTCATAATACCATATCAAGAAGATTGATTTGCACAACATTTATTATAGGCTAAACAAATGTTAAAGGTACATAGCCCATACAACTGCCTCAGGTAAAACACTGCCAGAATCATTTATCCAACCAGCAATAAATCTAGCCAGCATATGTTAAAATTTTTTATATTGTTAATTTGCCATGATTCTGTAAATCTGAGTAAAAGTTTTTAAAAACTAACAGTCTCTTTTAGACATTAAATTGTATGCAATTTTAACATACCATCACTCTTGTTTTAGTAAGTAAAAATCTAAAAGTAAAATAGCTAATATATGTATTCTTAAATTTTCTGTGGTAAAATACAAATACAAAATATACCATTTTAACCATTTAAAGGGTACAATTAAAAGGTATTAAATACATTCACAGTGCTATGCAACCAACAACATCTAATTCCAGAACATTTTTATCATCCCAAATTGACACTTCAGTACCCACTGAATAATAACTCTCCATTACTCCATCTCCCCAGTCCTGGTAACCACTATTCTACTTTCCATCTCTATAAACTTGCCTTTTCTATGTATTTCATACAAGTGGAACCATACAATATTTGCCCTTTTGTGTCTGGTTTATTGAGCATAGCAATTTCAAGGATCATCAGTGTTGTAGCATATCAGAATTTCATTCCTTTTCAAAGCTGAGTAACATAACATTGCATGTATATACCACATATTGTTTATCTATGAATCTATTGATGGGCATTTGGGTTGTTTTCACCTTTCAATGATTGTGAATGAGCTGTTACAAACATTGGTATGTATGTTTAAATTTTCTGCTTTCCAACTATTTGGATACATACACAGAAATGTAATTGCTAAATTATATTTAACTTTTGGAGGAATAATTATACTGTTTTTCATCCAATTTTTTAATTATGATTTTATTTTTTACTTTAATGGCTAAGATTTATTATCAGTAAGTGAATTAAATGAACATAATATAATTTTAGAATAAACAAACTGAGTGTTTAAATGCTCTATCATATAGTATTCTCTAATACTGTATGGCCAAATTGTTTTTAAAGTTTTTGAAGGTAAGCATAATTTCACTGCACAAATTGTGTATAAACAAATGTAAAAATCTATTGTTCACCCAAAATATAATTATTTTTCTGCAGTCTATTTTCAGACTGTTTCTTACATATGTGCAAGTTTTTACATTAACACAAAATGAGATATTATTGTATATACTGATCTACATATTACTTAACATATCTCTGCATATTTTCATATAAACACATTATTATAAATCATTATATAGACAGCCCATAACTTACACAACACAATTTTTAATGGCCACCTACCCCATTTTTAGGATTTTATTATTACAAATAATGGTTCACTTAACATTTTTGCAAATATGTATTTGTCAAGTGTGAGATTATTTTTCTGGATGAAAAATGATGAGGAGAATTCATAGGTCAGGGTTATATACTTTCCAAGTTACTAGTTTATTAGTTAGGTTTTCCTATTAGAAAATCTTTTATTTCTATATAGCATTATGCTAAAGCCATTAATAGTCCAGAATTATAAAAATATTCTGTATAATTCATCTCACAATATTTTAAAGTTATAAATTTCAATGTATCTGAATTTTGCTTTTTCATGGTGCTAGGTAGGAATTTAATTTACATTTTCCAAAAAGGCTCAGAATATACTTATGAATTTAAAGGAATATTAGAAATATTTCCTTACTATCTTCACTTGATCCAAATTGCTATGTAGCAAAACTTACTGAAAATCTGCTTGTTTAAGTTTTGATTTCTAAGTTTGAATGCAGGAAAGTCGATGAGTGTTTCTTAATGCCTGAATACAGTAAAGTAAACTGAGTTTAAATAAGCTTATGTAACACAAGAATGATAAAGATCGATTGTTCAGGATTATTCAAAGTTACAGAATCAGAACTCAAGCCTTACTGTAAAAAATGAAAAAATGAATAAAATTCTTTTTAAGAGAAGGTTTTAAATTCAATCTAAAGTTCAGTTACTCTCACAGACCAAAGGAGTAGATTATCAATTCCTGTCCTCAAAGATGTCAAAGTATATTTTAAATCACATTGTCTTATACCCAAGGAAAAAAAATGAAATATATCTCCAAAAATTAACATGCACTAACATTTTTTGATATACACCAATATCTTAAATAAAGAAAATACTACTTAGTAAGATACATATCACTTTAAAGTAAGATACTTCCTGATAGAAGTATAAATATAGGATGACTGCTGAAATTGTTAATTGGTCTTCCCTATATAATTTAGTACATTATCAAGGTTTTAACCCATGCATTTTTTTTCATTCTTTTATTCATTTTATAAATACCTGGATATATACATGGGTCATATAGTGGGATATAACAAAGAGTCTTAACCAATAATACTTTTAAGAGGATTAGAATTTCCTTTGAATAGCTCCAATTTCTGTAGTTTAATTATCAAAGAACAGTTAAAATATTTACTCAGAAGTCACAGTCCTCAAAGAATATTACACTTACTTACAATATGAACAACTGGTATAGTATAAATCAATGTTTTCAAAGCTTCTCTTTCAAAAAGATTTCCTAAAATTATATAATTTCTGTATTTTAGGGCCTATGATCTAGGATATTTCCCAATTTTGTCCCCTATCTATGAAACTTTATTTCTTGTTTAATTACTCTTAAAACTATGTTTACAGGACTGTATGCCTTCATATGCAGAAATGAAACCAGGCCTAGGATATCCATTAACTTAAGTAAGTTTTATCTTCTCTTTGTCTTGTCCCTTTTTTAATGTTGAAAAAATGATGATATAATGGAGTACATTATCAACCTAAATCAACTTATAGATGGAAGTTAATGACAGAAAAATAATGTATCACAGAGTTCTTTGTGTGGTATTACCTTAATGCAAAAAATAAATTGCATTGTAGTTTTCAGTTTCAATGATGTTGGTTATGATTCCTCTGAGTAAGCATAATTTTGTTTAGTAACCTCAGTCCATAGAAGCAGCCAGACAATTGCTGTCAACTTAACGCAGCCATTGAATCTTTCTATCTCATACTAATATACTTGCCATCCTTAAGCTGATTCTTACATCTTAGCTTTCAGAAAATGAGTGATTACTACACCTTCATACCCTTTCTCTTTGGCTTTATAGAATGGACTGAATTACTTAATAGGTCTTGTTCTGCCCTTTGAATTCCAGATCTGAATTCTCTGCTGAACTATCTAAGAGTCTTAAAAATAAATTCTCAATGAAGTCATAGCCTACATTTCTCTTTGAACTTTTATACAAATGTCACAATGCCCTATTACATAAAATTAATTCAAGGAATAATGTTACATATACTTTTACCCTTTATTTAGTTTTCAACTTCAGTGATTCCTTATTGCTATTGTAATGAATTTCAGAGACATAGGCAAATGGACATAAGGGAATTAACTAATAGGAAAAACAATATTCATATAGTTCTTTCTGAATCATGTGCAATACAACATATTTCAGAAAAAAAAGAGGATAGTTTTTGATTATGGTCTTATCTTTTCAATAGTACTATTTCAAAAAATAATCAGTCTAGCTTTGTGGTCAAAAGCATACAAACAAGTAATAAAGCAAAATCTAACACCAACTAATGGAACCCCAGGAATAAAATGCTGGTAAGATGAAATCCATAATATTTAACTACATTACCAAATTATGTGTGTAAACCATATTTGTATTTAAGTACAATTCATATATCTTTAAAATTCTGTAGATAAAATATTATCCAAATGACCTCAACAAATATTGATAAAAACAGACTGTGTTATAATGGAAAAGAGAGAAAAAAAAATAGAGGGATGAAAGAACCTTAATCATGGATGTGACCTGAGAAGTAATCTCAGCCAACTGTTTCATTTAAAAAAGGAAAATATACTCCAGCAAAAGAAACTAAGTTGTATAAGCCATAATGCTATAGGAATTAGATCTAAGAACTCATACTGTTTATCATATCAATAAATTACTGAACCAATATCAATCAAGAGAAAAGATCGATTATCTTTGATTTTTCAAAGCCCCTATCTAATAAGAATACATACATTCACTGGCAACTTATTCAATTCCTCCTCCTTTGTTATAATTAAATAATGTGTACAAGCATAACTATATTATGAAAACAATAAATTTTCACCTATAAAGTTTGAAAATAATTTCTTGTTTTGTGTTGAATATTGAGATTAGTTTCAAATTTAATTAGGATCTCCCCTTATGAAAGTTGTACATGCACAAATAAAATTTAAAGGAAAAAGAAGGAAAAGTAATCAGGAGAATAAAATTTGGTAGTGACAAAAAAAAATACTAAAGGGCAGAAGAATTATGGAAGACATACAGAGTATTTACAAAAGAGAAATGCCTTGTCACACGTATGATTAAAATACAGTAAGTACACAACTAAATGCTTTCACATCTCAGTATGCTTTCGGGGCAGGGAGCGGGGAGGAATCTTTGTGAGTTAGATACTTGGCAAATATGCCCATTCTTTTTTTTTTTTTTTTTTTTTTTAAAGATTTTATTTATTTATTTGAGAGAGAGACAGTGAGAGAGAACATGAGAGGTGAGAAGGTCAGAGAGAGAAGCAGACTCCCCATGGAGCTGGGAGCCCGATGTGGGACTCGATCCCGGGACTCCAGGATCCTGACCTGAGCCGAAGACAGTTGCTTAACCAACTGAGCCACCCAGGTGCCCCAAATATGCCCATTCTTAAAGTAAATAGTACGGAACTCTGTTATCAGTGTCCAGCTAGTTGAAATATTAGCCCATAGATCATTTCATCAGTAGTTTCTCCTACTGTGTTTTTCTCTATTCTGCAACTTCTCTACACAGATTGAAGATGTGATCTATTCTACAGGGAGATACTATCAGCAACCATATATATATATATATATATATATATATATATATATATATATATTTACATAAGGAAGTGTATTTTATTTTATATTATATATTTTATTTTATAAAATACTTATATTTTACATAAGGAAAGGTGAGAAAGCATGTGACTTAAAACAAAACAAGCAGGGCTTTACTTAAATAGGAGAAATAACTGGACTAAAACATTGAAAATGAAAGACTTGAGAAGAGAGGATCTTAGAATAAAGAATTTCTTCATCATTTTATTTATTTGAGAGAGAGAGAACACAAACAGGGGGAGCAGCAGAGAGAGACAGAGGGAGAAGCAGGCTCCCCACTGAGCAGGGAGCCGGAAGCAGAGCTCCACCTAAGGACGCTGGGATCGTGACCCAAGTTAAAGGCAGAAGCTTAGCCAGCTGAGTCACCCATGCACCCCAGAATAAAGAGTTTTGTATACTTCCTGTTACAGGGTATATTATGTACCAATCAGTACAAAAAGTTAACTTATTAGTTTTTCAATATGTGTATATGTTTTTCAATATATGTGTAGTCCTAAGTTGGATACCATGTCAAAGTCCAGTTTTTCAAGTCCTGTCTCCTAGTTCACTTGCATTTGTGGTGAAAAACAAACTGTTTTAAAGTTGTTGTACTTGGATGCCCAAGCTGCCACAAATAATGAATCCTATTTTAAAAGTATATTTTAAGGGATCAAAATAAGTCAGCATTATTAGCTTTCAAGAAGGAAAAACATATGAAAAGTTAAAAATCTCTCATGGTTCTTTTAGCAAGTCATGCTTTATATTGGATCTATTCCCTACTGACAGAGAAGAAAGAATGGTTAACAATTTGAAGGAGAAAAAACAAAACAAAACAAAACAAATCGGCCAGCATCTTGTGAGGTTTTGCCTTTCCTACCTTTTTAAAACATTTGGGTAAAAGTTCACCAGCATGAAGTTGGTGACAGTCTTTGGCATGCCTTCTTGCTTCTCTCCAAGCTTTATTTTGTAAGATCTTTGAAAATAATATAATTCCATGAATATACACAGGAGGGGCACAGAAAATTTCTAATTCATTCCCCAAAGAATGTCTAGGAGATAGGAATTATTTTTTCTCACCAAAGGAGGCAAGACTTTTAGGTGTTTGGATGAGACAGAAGATGTAGCATCTATAACACTTTATGGGTTTCAGATTTTCAGCAATTTAGTTAAAGAGATGGGATAAAATAATTTCCATTTTTCCCAATGGGTCCTCTAAGAAATTAAATAATTACTCTCATGTGATTTTTCAATAATGTTTGGAAAAGAAGATGCACAGATCAAACTTTAGCTGGATCCAAATCTTGGGCTTTTCTGGTTTTGGATGATAATCATGTGCTTACCTTTGCTTTTATTTTTTTTAAATCTTTCCCCTTTCATATTTACTAATACAAAAAGTTGGCTAAGTTAAATCAAGTCTAGACTTATTGATTGCAACTTGCCATTTAATTGTATATTCTGTTATACAGTAGTAACAGGAAAGCATTCTTAGATGTTTGCATGAAGGGTGTCATGCATAGCAAATATGCATGATGGATGGATTATGTAGTAGGTTTTTAAAAGTATTAGCTAACCTACTTACTAAACCACTTAAAAATATTTTAAAAAATTCCTGGGATCTGGGGAGACAAGGAAGACTGGAGGGAAACAAATGCTGTATTGATTAGTTTTAAGAGTTAAAAAGAATGATCTCTAATAACTTGAAAGAATGACATCAATACTTAATAAAATAATGGACCAGATATTCAGAGAGGAAATGTTAAGTCCAGAGGCAATAAAAATCAAGGACAATAAAAAAGATGATTTTTCAGGTGAAAATTATGACAGGTTATCAATATTAATTCCCAAAAGATTTTTAAAAATAGCAAGTAGAAGGAAAACAGTGCATACAATCCTCAGTTAATAAGTAAGGTTTAAAAAGACCTAGGATTTTATTAACTATTCTCAAAGTCATATTCAAGTATACCTATTCTCATACTAACCAGCATTTTTTGTTTATAGTCTTAGCTGTAATCCTCCATTGAACTTTAAAGATTCCAGAAAGCAAGAGAGCTCATGAGAGAAAACACATGAAAAGGATATACATAATACAATATTAATTTTACTATGGGTTTCTGAAAGCAATCTCTAGTCTACATTGAGGGGCACTGAGATAAAATGTCATGAGTGTAGATATTGGAGCTAAGAGAATTTGGTTCAATTTTGCCTCTTCTCATCTTCTAGATACATAACTATGAGCAATCTGCTTCATTTTTATTATCTATAGTGTGTCATCCAAGTAAAAGTGGTTATACTATATTCTCTTACTTTGCATGAGCATTTTAAATAAAATGTCTAAATTATAGACTGTATCATTGGTATTTTTAAAGAAATAGTTTAGTTAATTGTAGACATTCCCATCACCTAGTACTGTTATTCAGTAACAAATTTTAGTGAAGAACCTCCTTAATTCCCAGTACTCTGCTCGGCATTAAAAATACAATAGGTAAAGAGATCAAGTCCTCATCTAATAGGGATTTGGGCTAATAGAGGAGTCAAACATAAACAAGGATAACTCCAAACAAAATAAATTCAGATATGTGTGTATATATAATCTCAAATTGCAATAAAAGGATAGATGCTAATCTGATCTTTGGTTGACTGAAAATCTTCATATGAATCTGGTTTTTTAACTCATGATATTTTTTCCCTACCAACTACTTTCCTACAGATTCTGGATATTTAACCTTTATAGGGTGATTCAACATCATGCCAGCTCACCCTCTAATTCCTACACTATCTTGTTTCCAACAAGGCTGAAGACAATGGTGCCTTCAGGGATAGACCCACATTCCCACTCTGAAGTATCACTTGGCATTGAGGTTTTCCCCAATGCCCTTATATAAACTAGAAACCCAGAACTTGCCAACTCACCATCCTCCCTTTTTGCCCTTTTTTTTTTATCATCTAACATAATTTTTAATATGTACACACTGCTAACTGAAATGTAACATCTACAAAACCTCTAAATTATTGTGTTCTTCTGTCCTATGCACCAAAGCATACTAAGAGAACCTCAGAGAATAAGTGTTTAATATTTCTTAATAAATGAAGACTAGAGATTTAATTATAAAGCAAAATTGAAAATGGTAATGGGCTCCAGAACAGTAAAAGAAAAAAACTTTATAGCCTGCATGTTTCCTCCTCCCTTTTCATCAGTTTTCTTCCATTTTTATTTCCTATGTTTTTTTAAAAGTTTTATTTAAGTTATTTCTAACACCCAACATGGGGCTCAAACTCATGACCACAAGATCAGAAGTCACACGCTCCTCTGACTAAGCCAGCCAGGCACCCACCTTATGCACATTAATTTTCACCCTTTTTCTGCTAAATATTTAGGGGAAAGGAGATGATGGCCATCAAAAATGAAGAGAACTTGAAATAAATATATGAATAAACTCTGAGGGAAATGGAAAATGTACAATGGTTCCAGGGCACATATGGAATGATTAGAAGCTAGACAGGAAAGGGCTAAGCATATTCAGTTTTCATAAACCCTGTCAGAGAGTTCCATTATTTCCAAAGGATAAGAGAAGCCAGAAAAGTATTCTTTGGGGAGAATAACATGATCAGATTTGTGTCTATCTTGCTATAAACTTTTCTGATATTCCTCCCACTTTTGAACTCTATTTTTCCCCCTCTGTACCCACAACAACTTCAATTTAATAGAAACAACCTTCACACAGGCAACCTTCATGTGATAACTTTGGGATTAGACATCCGTTGGCTCCCTGAGACAGGGTTTCCTCAATTTGTCTTCTTTAGTAAGGTTTTTCTGTCCATCTGCAACTCCATGGGGAGTAGGCATGATATTCTGCAACCTCCCCCACTGCTCTGTGTTTAAAAATTTGCTTCTCCTTTAAGCCTCCTGAAAACGACCACAGTGCTCTTATTTTATCTCCGTGCAGCTCGCTGTTTATTAGCTCCAAGGCAACTTCCGTGATATCTCCCTTATTAATTGAGGATATAGCACCTGTTTCATAGTAAATCATCAAATCTTATTACCAATCTGGAAGGGTCTGATGTTTATGCGTATATTCTCTCCAACCTCACTGTCAAATTGATCTTTATAAAATGTAAATCACAACATGTCACACCACTCCTTTGACTCTTTAACAGTTATTTTTTTCTTTCTCTCTCTCACTGTCCTACATTTACAAAACAAACAAATAAACAAACAAACAACAACAAAAATCATACTCCTTAGTCTCTAACAGTTCTCAACCAAGGGCAATTTTTGCCTTAGGCAAAATGTCCCCTGGGGAATATTAGCAATACCTGAGGACATTTTTGTCACAATTGGAAAGGTGCTACTGATATCTAGTGGGTAGAGGCCAGGAATGGTGCCAAACAGCTTAAAATACACAGAGTAACACTTCACAGCAAATAATTATCTGGTCCAGTATGTCAATAGTACTAAAGTTGAAAATACTTGACCCGCTAAATCCTCAGTGATTTGGAGCCTATCAATCCAACAGAATTTTTACTAATCTCTTCACTCACTCACTCCCTTTTGAGCCACGCAGCCTCCTTTCTGGTCCTTTACTGCCAACCTTTTTCCTACCTAAAGGGCCTTGGTCATTATTCCTTCCTACAACAGTTTCTCCTGTCTCATTTCAGATGGACAGCAGTGTACCATGGTGTGCACACAAACGGCATGAGTGGGCCAGGAGTCAGATATGAAACACCCAAGGAAGCCTGGCAGAGTTCAGGGCATCATTAGGTAAGTGAAGGAACCAGGGTTTTTACCTAGGACAACGGAAGCCAGTACACAGAGAACAGCATGAAGTTTCTGTTTTGACGTGATGATAATGTTTCTCCACGGTAGCATCTATTGATCATATTTCAAGTTTAGGACTTGGGTATTTTTATGAAGCTTTTAGTTCATATATTCTCTCAATAGCTCCATGATAAAATGAAGATTATTTACATTTGCTGGTGAGAAAACAAAGTGGTTAAACCCATCACCTAGGGTCACACACAAACTCACAAGCAGGATAGGCAGGACTCTATCCCAAGACTAGTCTGATTCCAGACTGAGTTTCTCCCCTAACTACAGAGCAGACCTGTAAAAGAATGACAGTCAAGACAAGACAGCAATTCTGTGTAACAGTTAAGACTGGAGTAGACCAAGAGGCATTGGAAACATGAATCCAAGGGGCTGCCCTGGAGAGAGGGAATTATTAGACGGATCTGAGAGACAAACTTGAAGTTGACAAAACTTAAGAACAAAATGTGAAGAAGAGGGAAAGAGGAAAAGATCATAATTGAACTGGTTTCTGGATGTTATAATAGGGCATAGGTATTACTGTTCTTTATTTTTCATTACTGTTGAACATAATAGTGGTGGAAATGGTAAACAGCCAATTCAAATTACATTTTCAGTTTTGTGATTATAGAGGAGTTCAGTAGCTATAGAGATGTGGTTCAGGAGGGAGGAGAGTCCTCTGAATTACAGGTTAGTCATCAGCAATGGATAATGGGTGCCAGGACGTGGATGACATTCATCTGGGTGAGTCTGTGCAGTGAGATGGAAAGTACTCCTAGGTTATAAGCCAGAGGAAGCTCAACACATGTGACAGTGGAAGAAACAGAGAAGGTGACCAAGAAGGAGCAGCTAAGTAATACCAGAAAATTCTGGGCAAATCTTAGATATAAAGGGGAAGTTTCAAAAAAGATAAACAGGTGAATAATGCTCAGTGTTGTTAGAGCTTAAATATGATAAGCACAAAGATATTATAATTTGACTAATGATACGGTGGGTGAGAATTTAAATGAAAACAGTCTTGTGGACATGGAAGTAGAAGGGAAATTGTAATAGGTTAAGATAAAAAAGTGGAGGTGAGTATAAGCAGAAATGAAGACAGGCAAGGAAGGGATCAATTTATAAAGAAGAAATGTATGCCTGAAGTAATACAGGTACCAAAAGTTTATCAAAAGAGAAGGAGAGGTTGAAGGCACTGTGGGAGAGAGAAAGAGAGAGAGAGAGACAAGAGAGACAAAATAGAGGTATTTTCTTACTTAAGAAGATGGAAGGAGACAACATCTAGAGTGAAAATAGGATCAGACTAAGGGGAAAGAATGTATTTTTCCACTTTATCTAGAAAAGAAGAGGAAAGAGAGAAGGCAAATGCAGATGACTCTGAATTTGTGGAATTCATTAGGGATCTGGTTCAGCAGAATGTGCTTCTTTGACTGTCACTATTGTTGCAGTGCTAAGTGTGTTGAAACCAGCTACTGAGAACAAGAGGGAGGTGGGGAAGTAAAGCAGGGGCATTCAAGGAATTGAGACAATGTCCTAAATATCTAGTGCATACAGGAGAGCAAACTAAAAAATAAAATGGTTGGGCCTGTAGGACAGTTGAGCATGCAATGGAAAAGATGCTAGTATGTGGAGTTGTTGATTTTTTTTCTAGAAACACTGAACACTCCCCTGATCCTCACACTCCATTACAGGCCAACACAAGAAAAATTTGGATTCCTTCAAAGTTGAGAAGTTGCAAGAAAGGTTGACTAAAAGGTCACAGGACATGTTGTTGACTACATTCACAAGAGATCTGAATACAAGCTTCAGGTAGAACAGACATCTCTTGTGAGGGAGTAATTAAATGGAAAAGCTAAAAGGGTAAAAAAGAAGTGATCAGATACTGAAATGTCTAAATGTATTTCTGAGATAAACTATGCTGGTGGAAGACTAGGTCCCAGTTTGGTCATGACTAGAATGACACTGGAGATACTATGGTCAAATACATCTAAGGCCAAGTTATTCATCTACCGCTCTTCACTTCACTCTGGGAGACAGCAGGCTTGTACAAAAAACATCAGCCAGACACCAGTGCTTCCTACACATCAGCTCTTCCCAGCATCCCCTTCTCCTTACTGTATCAATCATTTCTTCTCTTAATACTTTTATACACTATTTCATTTAACTACATATTCAAATTTTTTCAACAAGAAATGGTCCGTCTTTTTCACTGGATTGACTGAAAACGCATTCGTATCACAAAAATCATTTAAAATGGTATACATTTTTAGACAACTATGATATAACAGAGGAAACATCACTGGTTGAACCCAGTTGGCACTTGTGAAGACTACTGATGATAGGTACATATCCAGAAAGCAAATGACAGGAGACTGATATTCTAGAATCCTTATAATTTATCATGTTATCCTGGTTTTACTGTAACTATGATAAAAAATAATTGCTTCATGTCTGCTTTTCATCTGTAAAATGAACATTTAATGTTTACATATTGCAGATAATATTTATTAAGTGAAGGTCTGCATTAAGCAATCTATCCTTCTGAATAGAAAATATGATATATATTGTCTTCATTATCAACAATTAATATTTACTGCAGATAAAAATGAACCAAAGTGAGATAAAGCTATGTTTAATAAACAGGTGAGTACAAAAAGATTGAAAATCAATGAAGTAAAATTGCCTTCCTCTTAAAACAAATTAAAGTAAAATCCATTTATTGCCAAACCATGGACTATAATTTATATAACCATTACTTTCAGGATTTAGAGGATCTACGCATTAGCCCTGATAGATTGCAGAACTCAGACACTTTGGCAGATGTCACCATGAACTTTGGTGTACTTATTGATGGGGAAGAGTTATAAAATAAGGATGATCCTACGTGTCCCCATCAATGAAGATATACTTCAGAAGCATTTCAGATGGCATCTGTAAGCTAAGATTGAAAGATGAAACCGTTTTTTTCTAACAGCATTATTAAAATATAAGTGTATATAGTAAACTCCCTCTATTTAAAGCGTATAATTTTACGTTTTAACAAATGGATGTATTTGTGAAACCACTGCCACAATAAAGATAGGGAACACTCCTTTTCCCCTAAAGTTTCTTTTTGCCATTTTTCAATCCTTCTTTCCTCTTCCCCTAGCCCCACCCATAGTCCCACATATCCACGAACTTTCTATTACCGTAAATTTTCATTGCCTAGAATTCCATAAAAGTGCCATATGGTATACTGTATAACTCATTTTGTCCGACTTTTTTCAGTATAAAAGCAAATCAGTGTATTTCACCATGTTAACAAACTAAAGACAAAAATCAGAAACAACTCAAACATCCATCAATGGGTGAAAAATGAACAAATTGTGAAAACATCCACATATTGGAATATTACTTGGCAGGGAAACAGAATGAAATACTGGTACATGAGAAAAATGGACAAATCCCAAAATAATTGTGCTGAGTGGAAAAATAAAGACAAAATTATAGTAAGCTGCATGACTTTATTTTTATAAAACTCTATAAGTATCTGCAAAGCACACATCTGATAATGATCTCCTATTCAGAAGATACGTGTTTTGTGCTTTTGCACTGTAATATGCAGGCTACCCCAAGATATGCCAGCGTCATACTGCTGATTCTAAATTAAAGTTACTTAAGAAACATCCAGTGCAAGAACACTCTGATGCTCCTTTGTCTCCAGAAAGCAGGAAATAAATCTCCAATGTGAAAGGTACTATTCCCTTGCACTAAGAGATGGGGGTGGGTGTGGGGGGCGGTGGAGACGTCCTTATCAGACACAGGGAGTTCAGGGTCAGAGAAGCCAATATAAATAAAGCTTCTTATTTTTACTGATTTTACTACACTAGGCCAATTTCTGTTTAGAATTCCATACTAATGGAAGCTCTCAAACATAAGTTAATTTGTCAATTACTCAAAGATCTATGCTTGCCTAAAAAGAAAAAAAATGTAACAGCTTCCTGCCCTGGTCATTTCTTAGGTCCCATATCTATGGGATCTCCCCAAGTATGAATTAAACTTAATATTCTCCTACTAATCTGTCTTGTCAATTCTTAGGCCAGAAGAACCTTGAAGGTTTATCAAACTGTTTCCTTCTCAACAGTGTGAAAGAAAATTATTTTATAATCAATAAAAATGACAATTACTATTATTATTCCTGTTTTGAAATCAGGCATATGTTTTTAAATTTGTCAAATTTAGTGGTTTTTCTTTTTTACCAATGAACACTCAGTTGCCAACTTTGCATCATTCATACACCTCCAAGATCTACCTTAGTGAAGCTGTGGCATGTTATTTTTTAAGGTACTTCTAAATATTTTTTCTTTTTATTTTACTTAAAAGGTTTGCATTTAATTTTCTGGGCTTTCTTATTTTTGTTGGCTCTTTTAATTTTTATATGTAATATTGTGATTTATAATTAGAAATATAATATATAATATATATATAAAATATAATATATAATATATAATAATAATATAATATATAATATTATATTATATAATATAATATAATTTGAAATATATGTTTGGTCTTCATTTCATTCCTGGCAAAGAGCTCGTAAAAACCCTTGTAATTTCCTAACTGATAAGAGCAATGGAGGCATCTTTTGTCACAGTGTGTGATCTTTTGTACTCAGTTCCTGAAATAGCTCCAAAGTAAAGGTGAATGAGTGTCTTTGTTTTTCAAAGCAAGCCCCTTTCAAGCCCCACCTGAATTTATGCTTAGGAGATGATTTTTGGTAAGCCCATAGATAACCACAGAATGGGGTCTGGTTGCCAGGGAAATCAACCTTGTGATTAGAGAGTTGGAGCTTTCAGCCCCAACCCCTGACTTCTGGGGAGGGAAGAAGGGCTGGGAATTGAATTAATCCCCCCAAACCAATGATTTAATCAACTGTATCTATGTAATAAAGCCTCCATAAAAATTCTAAAAGTATGGGGTACAGAGAGCTTCCTAGTTGATGATCAAGAACACATCCAGGTTGTGAGAGGTTGTGGTCTCCCCAGACTCCACAGGGACAGAAGGTCCCCTCCAGACCTTGTCTTCTATCTCTTCACCTGTTCTTTTGTATCCTTCAATATCCTTTCTAATAAATCAGTAACAGTAAATGAACTGTGTTATTGAATTCTGTGAGCAGTTCTATCAAAACTGGGGAGGAAGCAGTGGGAACCTCTGGTTCGTAGGTAACTCAGACAGGTTGTGGGGACCTGCTGCTTGCAGCTGGAGTCAGTCTTGTAAAATTGAGCCCTTAAGCTGTGGGTTCTGCACTAACTTGAGGCAATGAGTGTCATAATTACATTAAATATCCTCTCATATTTAATTTCCTTATAATTCCTAGGTTCACTCTTTGTTTTGTTTTGTTTTTATCCTCTTTTGTTGTTTGTTTTCCCCCCTCTGCATTTCACTTTCTTTTGCTGTCTGGACACTTTATGGATTCGTCAACTTGAAGTTTATAGAAGTCACTAAGATATACCTGAGGAACAATCATGATGTAACAATGTTGGTACAGCACAATGTACCTTTTTGACCTACAGTGGTTTTGTTTATTTTTTTTTTGTTTAATCCCAGAGGAAAAAATGTTGTTAAATTTTGGACATGCTTATTTTTATAACTTGGAAATATGATTTTTGAAATATTATCTGCTTTCTTATCCATTATGCTCTTTTCTAATGTCTTTTAGTTTTATATTTTCTCCATTTCCTTTCTTGTTTCTTTAACACTATTCCCCATTGAAACTGAATTTAATTTTCTATTTAAGGTAGTAATCTCTCTAAATTAAAAATGAATATTTCAAAGATACTGTTTTTGACCAGCATGTTAATAGTATTTAGTGAAGAAGAGGAGTTTATTGAGATCTTACATGCAATTTCTTAGTTCAGTGTTCCCCAACTATGCAATCCATTGCTTAGCCACCACAGTACTTACAACTACTTTCATATCATTCCTTATATCTATCTTTCACAGCAGTCTCCTCCTTTCTCATTGTTAAACATTTTCTGTTCCATAACGTTGCTGCAGAACTCAAACATGAGCAACCATTCTTTGTGCCCTAATATAAATTCCTCCAAACTAGGAAAAAAATAAAAGGTGACCCCTGGCCTGTTCCATTTTTGGTGTATTTTTCCATGGTAGAAGAAAATTTTTTCCACTACAGAACACCACATCATATCTATTAGCATAACTTCCTCCTAATCTCCTCCATTCATTGTATTCTAAATGGAGGGATCCAAATGAGATTTATTTATTTATTTATTTTTTGCAGTTTAGGGCAGCTTTAATAAATAACATCTATGAGTTCATATTACAGATTCAAAATGCCTCCCATTATTATGTTTTAAACTTTTTTTAAAATTTTTTAATTTTTTTTAAATTTCTTTTCAGCGTAACAGAATTCATACATAGTTTTACACCACACCCAGTGCTCCATGCAATGCGTGCCCTCCACAATTTTGTTTGTACTTTCTTTCTTTTCGCTTGCTCCCCTCTTTCCTTCCACTACCACATCTGAGGAGTGATACAGGAAATGAATTGATTCCTATAATCTTATATTTTTGGTATATTCACCCACCTTAGTTTCCCTTAGTTTGAGAGTTGAAATTCTTTCTCCTGTATACATCTTGTTACTGTATTTTTTTTTAAATAGAGGGTTTGGTGATTTTATTTCTACATCCATCTTTCCCTAAGAACACTGGCTTTTAAAAAAATCAGATATTTAACAGATTACTTATTGCTCTGTTTTTATAGGAAACAATTTCAGTCAATGAGGGGTTTTATATAATTTGAAGTCAGGTATTCTACAGAAACTCATAAACTGGATCCCATTGTTTCAAATATCATTAAGACTATCTTTTTCTTCTGATGCTGTTTTGTGTCTCCTTTGATGTTTAGCTCTCTTCAAAACGACTTCCTCTGTTTTTCTGTACCATGTTAAGTAAATGTGGCCTCTTTTGGCTTCAGATTTTATATACTATAACTTAGAACTTAGTTCAGCTACAGAGACCATTATGTCTCACGATATTATCTGCACATTTCCCAGTAGGAACTAAGTGTGGGTCTTGTGCCCACCACTATACTCAGCATGTCAATTTCAACAGTAATTATGTGGATGGAATCTGGGCAAAGAATGTTGGTTCTGGACAGGTAGATGGATAAGGTCCTATAGAGTCAAAGTAATGATTAGCCACTATAACTAGTTCTAGGAATCATAGTTTCCATGATGCCCCAAATTGCTTACCCTGACCCTGGAAAACACACAATCAACAACTTTCACACCATATCAAGAGTTCATGGATCCCTAAAGGTAATCTCTGGTTCCTGGAAATTTCCATAACTCAAATAAAGAAGTCTCACAAGTGAGAGATGATGCACATACAGGATCTAAAATCACTGGCATTAACCTTCAGTTTGGAGACCATTCTAAAGTTTCATTCCTTCACTACTGAAGGTGCTAGGACAGTTGGAAGAAGGATAACCCTAAAAAAGATTTCATTATATTACATACAATTGTAAAGTTAATTGCCATTCACTTTCTCCTGGAGTAAAAATGAAATGTGTACTCAGAGTTGCTAATCATTTCAACCAGGTTATCTTGGCCAGTTCCCTTTGCTACTAAGTACCTTATTGCATATAATAGAATACTTTCATGGAATGAAACAAATGCTATAATTGTCATACTTAAGGTATTTGATAGAAAAAAAAACAACCTTTTTTGATAAGGCCAAGTGGTACATTCAAGACAATGTCTGGAGATGCTTGTTAGCCTGAAGAACATAATTAAGCAGAACTGTTGATTTGTTGTAAGGGAAGGTTTTAAATAAATATGACACCTTGAAACATATACATACCTTTCAGGTAAAACACTGTAAAGAAACAAGACTTACAGATTCAAGGATGATGCTTCAATATTTATATTTCCTCTTTTACCATAAATTGCTTAGTACATTTATATAATATGCAGAGTTATTTAGATGTAACCAAAAGACCTATATGCCAGTTTGGCTGGCTACAATTTAGTCAACTTTAGAGAATTTGAGAAATCTTTCAAACTACAAGGGAATTAATATTAATGTAGATAATTTGTATTTAATCATCTATCTTTAAAAATGAAATAATTTCTGAGAAAACACTTATATCTGAATAGTACGTCATTTCATTTTCAGGATCTGGTAAAAAACTGATTGTTTTAAATTCTAATTATTATCCAGTTTATTCACCAAGGACATTGGCCTTTCATTCTTGTTTGGATGTCTTGTGGTATAATTCTGTCCAGACAATTATACAACATTTGGTCATGCAAGGAAAAAGAGCCCTATAAAATAACAAGTCATGCAAATGAAATACTGACGAGGTGATTCTATATTGCTTTCCCCCATTGATGTTATTCTAGTAATTTTGTTCTTGTGTTTAAGATGGTTAACCTGGCACTTATTATGATAACAGCGTATGCGAATAAAAGAATAAATTACGAAGTGCATGATTCCTATTGATGTAAGCATTTGTTCTCTATCAGGAATGTGCCTGGTAACAACACTCAAACAATGCTCTTTACCTTCCAAATTGAACACTGCACAATGCCTGACTTTAGATATAATTACTTCACATAATTGTTTCTGTCAAGAATAAATGAAGCCTTAAAAGAACAATGCAATCATTACAAGTGGAGCATCTTAAGATATATATTATACTGGGCCTTTTACCCTTAGTGTTTTCTGAGTTGATATTAATGACTAAAAGATTCTTAAAGCCCACATCTTCAGGCACCAAAAACAGATATCTGAATGCCTGAACTCTTCATGGGTAATTTTAACACACTCTTGTTGCTCAATGGAAACATAGTAAGAGCAGTTATTTGTTTGAAGTTAATTTATTCAGCCCAAGCAAAAACATGTTAAAGACACAGGGGAAGAACAGAATGTGGAGTCAGCTTCCACATTTTTAACAACAAATATCGCATAGTATGCACTGATAAAGTAATTTTTTCAAGTCACTGAGCTTTATTTTAAAATTCCTCGTTTGCAAAGTATACTGACATATAATACTCTGATTTGAATGTATTTAATGAAAAAAGTCATAAAGTGGTTTCCATGCCTATACAAAGCTGAGACAGTTACTCAGTAATTTCTGGATCTCCAGACATCTCTGTGTCATGAATTAATATATATATTAAATTATATATAGTTATACAATTATATAAAAAAATTTTTAAAAGATTTTATTTGTCAGAGAGAGAGAAGAAAGAGCATGCACACACAAACAGAGGGAGTGGCAGACTGAGGGAGAAGCAGGCTCCTCACTGAGCAAGGAGCCTGATGCAGGACTGGATCCCAGGACACTGGGATCATGACCTGAGCCAAAGGCAGGCAACCAACTGAGCCACCCAGGCATCCACAATTATACATGATTTTTTCAGAAAAATCTGAATTGTCTCTCATTATCATATTTAATAAAAAATTACTGGGAACACTAACCTCATATTTCTGAGTGTTTATTTCACATTACTGGAAACCTCATAAGCGTTAAAAGGTTTGTGTCACTTAAGTGTCATGGATTAAGAAACAGGGTGCTCTGAGTGCAGCTACATAAAGAGGGAAGGCCTGAATTTACTGAAGAAGGGGTTGCCAAGACTTCCCTAGAAAAGTACCTTGGAACTGAGACAGATAGAAGGATAAGCAGGAATTAACTAGATAAAGTGGTAACGATCATTTTAGGGAACATCAAGAATTCACTCATTGAGCAGGCAGCAGGAACAAACATGAGGTTGGAGAATGAGTTCATGCGGCTGCAGTACAGAAGTGGCTAGGGAGTGTGACATTAGGGAAGGTAGGCTGGGGTTCAATATATGGGGTTTAATAACTGCCTTAAGATTTTTATTTTCCATTTTTAGGAGAAGCAGGAAGAACTTAGAGTATTTTAAATATAGAATTTCTATTAGAGCTTTTAAAAGATCCAACTGACTCCAATGTAGAGAAAACATCTGGAAGGGGTGGGTATGTGCAAAAGCAATAATAAGAAAGCAGCTAACAGCTCCTAGCTGTTGCAGTAATTCCAACAAAATATGACAGGAGCTTGGACAACAGAGGTATAGATAGTTGGGATAGAGAAAAGCAAATATGCTCCTGCTCCATTAAAAATAGAAGGAAAGAAGCAGGACCTGGTGATAGATTAGACATGGAAAGGGTAAAATAGAAAGATGAGCCAAAGACCCCTTCCAGGATTCACCCTGTGCAATTTAGGGCATAATAATCCAACTCAGAGAATGAAGGGATGAAGATTTCACAGAAGGACCATGATGACCTTTAGATGCATCAGAGGCAAGTCTCTTTGTTGCACTCATGTAAAAGAGCTGAAAAAGCAGTAGGGTAGCTATACTGTGGTGCTCAGTGATTTCTGAGCTGCTCTACTGTATAAAGTATTTGAAGGACAGATGCTAACTAAAAGCAGGGGCACAGATGTGCCTACCTAAGCAAAGAGTACCAAGTGAGAAAGAAAATAACCTACATCAGCTCTTGAGGGCTTCCAAATAAACCTCATTCACATGGCATGATGAAACTATGCAATTTCTTAGGAAGCAAGAAGGTGGGAAAATAGAAGTCATTTCTTAAAAGTTCAAAGGTTATCACTGATAAATGTTTGCTTGAAAACTTGATTGATAGCTGTTATCTACATCAGGCCACAGAGCTAGAACTCAGCACCATAAAGTCTCTCTGTCTCACAGCCAACTGTTTGAATCATCTCACTGCACCTCCATGAAAAATTTCCATTTAATCTCCAGAGAAATTCTGCACTAAATTCAAAATGTCCTCCTTCCCACTCCTCATATCTCACCCTCATAAAAGGCATCTGAGCTGAAGACGTTAATCTCACATCCTTTTCTCATGTCCATACAGGTATAACCTGCCAGAAATGCTTGTATTACCTATAGTTTTATCTTTTTATCTATCTTCTTAAAACCGATGGTTTTAATTGATGCATAAAGTGTGGAATTTTAACTCCTAGGAAGTATCAGTCTAAGATAGTAAGCAAGCCCTTTCTAACTGAAAAAGGCATTTTTTTCCTAATTTCTTTTCATTATTTGATGCTATGGATCTTACTATCTTTAAAAATTCCTGTTTTTGCTTTTGTAACACTATTTTCTCTATTTTCTCTTTTCCTTTGCTGGATTCTCTTCCTCAGACTTCCTCAAAAATGTAAATTTTCAATAATTTGTCTGCAGCCTTCTCTTCCCTTAATACCCTCCTTCTGTAATCTCAGTCATTCTTGTAGCTTTACTTTTTCCTGGGAATAAATGAACATGTAGATGAGTGGAAGACATATGGGTTTAGTGTCACTTATGGTTTAAATTCCAGCCCTACTACTTCCTAACTGCAGAAAAAGGTTTTGTTTTTGTTTTTGTTTTTTCTTCCTTACTGTCTGAGCATCAATTTCCTCAATAAAATATATATCATTCTCTATGAATATAGTACGGTCCTATCATGGATTTTATGAGAACCAAAAATAAACCCAGCTGGCAGTCAGTGAAGGATTTCTGTTACTAAGTCTACCTCTTCAACCCAGAGTTCTGATGGATTTCAGATGTGTATATCCAGTCGCATTCGGGCATCTCACCTGGGTTGACAGACAAAGAAAGCCTCACTTTCCAGCTTTCCCCAAACTAATCCCACCATTCTGGATGTTTGTCTCACCTAACTATATTCTTATATCCCAACTGTCTTCAAGTTACCCAAATCAGAAACCTGAGAGCGATCTGAAATTCATTTAATCAGTCACACCCAGTCATCTTGCTTATGAAGCCATTATCTGTATATATTTCCAGTCAATTCCATTGTCTTGATGCTTTTTGCACTTTCCAAAACTTTCATCGACCAGCCTTTTTGTTTTTGTTTTTGACAGACAGAGGTCACAAGCAGGCAGAGAGGCAGGCAGAGAGAGAGGAGAGGAAGCAGGCTCCCTGCTGAGCAGAGAGCCCAATGCGGGGCTTGATCCCAGGATCCTGAGATCATGACCTGAGCTGAAGGCAGAGGCTTTAACTCACTGAGCCACCCAGGCGCCCCTCGACCAGCCTTCTTAATCAGTCTCCTGTCTGGTTTGCTTCTTCCAGGAATATTCTCCTCCAATCTACCTTATTTGATACTGCCGGAATTCATGCCTCTGCAACATTATACTTTCTATGAATTACTTTGCTGAAAAGTTTGTCCCTTAAGATCCTAAGCCAGGTCCTTTGAAATCTTAGCTTTTGCCTAACTTTATCACTCCAATTCTCCGAACCTTAATATTACCTCCAGCCATACTGAAATATGTGCAATTTCCACACCAGAGTGTAGATTTTTTAAGGCTGTTTTTTTCCGCCTAGAATATTCACCTCTTCGCATTCACTCTACTCCCACCCTTTTATGACTCAAATATCACCTTTCCGTGACTTTATCCCTATCTTGGTTAAGGGTTCAACCCATTCCATTCCCTTAAAAATTATATTATTCCGCACTGCCAATATTTGCTTACAAGTTGTTTTGTTTTCTTTCACTTGCCTATGTTGCCCTTAATGTTTCAATTGTGAATCATTTTTATTGTTCTAGGAACATACTAGATATTAAGAATGAACCGGTTTTTAATGAACTGATGAATGTTGTATTAACTTTTCTTAAAACAAAAACAAAAACAAAAACAAAAACAAAAACTATAATATCCTTCCTGCAATTGTGTTTTCTCATTTCAGAGTATTTCTTTCTTTCATTAATTTATTTTTATTGAGTAATGACCCTGATGACCGAATACCTAGCTCTACCATTGACTAGATTGTGAGACTTTTGTCAAGTTATGTAGCTTTCATATGTTTCAGTCTCCTTATGTTTAGACTATTAATAAGCTCACAAGTGCATTGAGTAAATTTTTTATATTTTTTGAGAAAAGGGTTTAGAAGAGTAAATACTGAATATTAGTCTTCCATAGTGTTGCTAAGAAAGATGCTAAAAGTAACGCTGGGCCCAAAATCCATTTTTCACCCAAATTCAAAATATATTTGATATAATCTTGTCTATAAACCAAAGGGTTTATATGAATATCTAGAGCTATTATCTATTTTCATGTGGTATGATTCAGAACTCTAAGACTATTTAAAAAATATATCAAGTGCTAAGGAATTCCAAAGAATTTTCTGACATAAAAAAGTCAGCATTTCATTTTCTCTCAATTTCTTCAGTGACAACATGCCAGCAAAATAATCTAATGAATATATGTTTTGAATCAATTTAATTAAAACTTATTCTGGAGTTCTCCAGTACTGTTATGAGTAGATTGTAATGCCTACATATGAGGTGAAGTTTATGGGAAATTAATCTAGATTCATAGTCTTTTTTTTTAATTTTGGGGCCTATAAGTGAGCAAATTATTTGATTGGACTTTGTTCCATCAATGTAAATGACTATAGGTGAAACCCATTATATTCTCCCTCTTATCTTTAGAGATAAATAGCATAATAGCTTAGGGATTCCTTTCGGAAATAGGCAGATGAGTTAGACCCTCAGTTGCTTTGAAAGGTAAATACACAACTTCAGAAACTAAAGTGAGGCAGGGTGCATAACTACACCCTATACTGGCCCATCAGGATGTATGAGATATTTCACAATATACAGGATAGAAAAGAGGCCCACTGTCCAATCCTTAGGTAAGATCAAATATTTCCAAATTCTCAATCTTGCAAATGTAGTTGACATACTTTTACAAATAAATTTTACTATGAAAAAAGTACTTTTTTCTTGAATCCAAAACTGGATATCTAGACATTCTGTTTGTTTTATGCATGAGAGATAGTCAAATGGCCATGATATGGATGGGAATATAGTACCATAAACAGTCCATGTTCACAATATTTGTATAGGACATATTTACAACCACTGACTTGCATACTAATGTTTGTTTCCAAGTTTAATTAGAATGACTGGCACATAGTTTATTATCTTAAAAGGAGCAATTCCTGAATACTGTTTCTGTCTAGCCTCTTAGTAAGTGGCTGTGCTCCATGGTTTGAGTTGTCACTGTGTAAATATAGTCAAGATAAAATTTTATCTAAGTATAAAACATAAATGACCCTGACTTTTAGCAAATGACATTCATAGTATGAAATTTGCAGGATTAACAGAACTACCTATTAGATAAAAGATGTGGTGGTCTTTTTACAGAGTTAGCTTTTAACTGTGTGTTAATAAGATAATATGAAAGCTAATTTTGGAGCATTTCAAGAGGAAAGAGTTAGCAATCACCTTTTCATTTTAAAAACAACAGTAGTGCTACTTGGTCTTAGAATATGATTATTCTTTGAATGCCAAAGGAGTCCTTCATAATTTAACATTTTAATCATTTCAAGGTGATTTGCTTTTACTGTGAGAAACCCTGTGTTGGCACTTTCCCCACATGTTTCCCAGGCATAATCGCATATTAGTTGCAATTTTCTCTGCAACATAAGACTTAATTATGCTAAAGAAAAATGCTTCTTTTTAAATAAAAGGTGTAAAATACCACTGGTATCCAGTTTGAGCTAATACTAAGACTGGAAACTCATTACCCCTAAAAATGTCAGTTCTAATGAAGCATTTAAAAAAATTCTAAGAATCAAATTCCAAATGTCTTTACTAAGCTGTTTTATGGTAGTGTGTACCATTGGAAATGTGATGAGTCTTCATGTAAAAATGCTGATTTGAATTAGATTTAGAATGTATGTCATCCTCAATTAGCCTTTCCTTCATCAAAATGATCTCACAAACACGGAGAATGAATCTTTATTTCCTCCTTTGCACATGGGAGGTCATTTGTCAGATTTAATATACTTCTACCTATGTCTTCCTACATGCTTGGAGTTCAAGATGGATGACCATGGACTTCCAGAAAAAGTTTCTAGCTTAAAACTTAAATTTAAGTTTAATTTAATGCCTAAACCATTCATACTGAGACTGAAAATTAGAATAACATTTACTAAAATTACATTGATTTATTTCCATTGGGGGGGAGGGGCAGGTATTTTGTCTCCCCTCCCCCTGCCATGAAAGTTTATATACTAGTGATTATCTAAAAATTACATAGTAAGCAATTTTTTCTTGAATCATTTATATACTTTTATGGGCTATACTTGAATTAATACTACTGTCTGCGATATTATATAATAAGTGCAATCACTATTATGGTTGTTTGCTTAAATGCAATTAGTCTAAGGAATTTTATAAATTTATATCCAACAGTTGGACAATTATGGTGACCTTCAATACAGGTATCAATTTAGAGATTCCAAAGCCCAAAAAAATGTAGTCTGGTTAGACTGGTGGTATGAGATTTGTATCTTGAATGGTTTGCCAGGGTACCCTCAAAACATGGTTATGACTGCTTTCTCAAGAAACTTATATATCCATTTATCAAGGTGCTACTTGCAAAGCCAGGTATTTATAAGGACAGCCCCTGGGCTTCTGGCTGTTTAGGAGAGCATTTGAGTACCTGCAATTATAACTAAGAATTTTACTTCCCCTGTGGAACATTTATCCTTGGACAAACATTTAAAACTAGTTGTGCTGGTTTGCTTGAAAGTTAAAGAATCACCTCCTTTTGCAAGCCTTACTGAAGACTTGGAGTTAACCCTAATACTATCTTCAAGGTGAGACAATAGAGAAAATAATGGGAAATTTTTCGTTCTTGCTTCTGTAATAAAAACTGTGGCTGCAAAACTCTGTCTTGTACAATAAACACTAATGACACTCATAAAAGAAGTTTGAAAATAATGCTACATACTGCATTTTCATGAAACATTTGGCTCTATAACAGCAATAAAAAATTGTAAC
The DNA here is from genome assembly GCA_004024625.1 of Mellivora capensis. Taxonomy (NCBI): domain Eukaryota; kingdom Metazoa; phylum Chordata; class Mammalia; order Carnivora; family Mustelidae; genus Mellivora; species Mellivora capensis. The sequence goes on from PISX010006376.1 coordinate 70,869, forward strand.
AAATTTTAAAATATTACAAAAGAACGCTTTGAAAAGTTCAATGGAGAATTCAAAGGACATAAATAGAAGATGATCTATGGAGTTCCAAAAGGATGGATGGAGTTGCAATTATGTAAATTTTTATGATTCTTAAAGATGCTTTATAAATACAAAGGCAAAAACAATTACCTACAGGAATTTTGATATGGATTAGAATTACAATGTTCATAGTAATTGTTTTTTTTTTAATTTCAGGTAAAACAGTTACAGAAGAACCCTAAAGCTCCTGCTATAACAATCTACTAAAATGATTGTAAGCTCCAGCTGTATGTTGTTTCTGCTTCTTAATGAAAAATATTGTACTATAGTTTCTATTTCAATAGTCATAATATTAACCCTATAACCCAATTTCCAGACAGTATAATTATAATAACCGTATACTTAAATATTAAACTAGTTTATAGCTCTTTATGTTTATCATATCCTTATTTTGTACCCTAATCAATTTATAGAGTCACAGGCATCAGCTTAATTGATAAAGTATGTTTGGGCAAAATCTGTAGCAGAATATGAACATCACATTTTGGAAAACAAAAGACATAATATCCTCTGGTGATCACTGCAATAAAAATCTGAAGGTAAAATTTGAAGATGGGGCGCCTAGGTGGCTCAGTCAGTTAAGCCTCTGACTCTTGATACTTGCTCAAGGTTATGATGTCAAGGTTGTGATACCAAGCCCCATGCTTGATTCCTTGGGTGTGGAGTCTGGTTAATGATTACCTTTAAATTAAATCTCTCCCTCTCCCCAAACACCACTCCTGCTTATGTGTTCTCGTTCTTAAATCAAAAACAAAACTGAAGATAAATTGTCTTGGTTTGGTTCTTGCATGTGAAAAAGATATACATGACTATAACTCACAAGACAGAATGACACTGTATTTGATATTAAACAGAATGATTTCTTTTGAATTGTATAACAATCAAAAGAAAGACTTCTTATATAATAGGTAATTATATACTTAAGGGTTAAATATGCCAAAAGATTAAAACTCTGAATATTGTTCAATACTGATCCATAGAGTCTCCACTCCTATGGAACTTCCATAATTAATCAAGGGAGAGAGGTAACATAAAATGATAAATACGATTAACTTCAGTAGTGGGAAGGGATAGTGTAAAAAGAATACGTTGTTACAAGGTAGAGGGTGAATGAGGAGAGGAAACAGAGAAGGCTTATGTAGAAGTTACCATTAAGCCAAGATAGAAAGTGTCAAGGGCAAAGACGTGAAATATGCTGAATGGCATCCCAGGTACAGCGAACAGAGATACAAAAGTGCTCAGAGAAAGGAGCTGGGTATTGAGAGAGACAGAGGAAGGTCTGTATGGCCAGAAAAGAGAGTGAGAAAGAAGATGAGGTAAGAAGCATGCAGAGATCAAAACAGCAGTGAAAATAATGACAATTCTGAATTGCACTGAACATTTAGTATGTGCCAGCTATGCATGGTTTTAGTATTTAACATACCACTGGACCATATCGCCAAGGTAACACATTTAGTTTTTATTCAAACAGAAATGAGAAAAAGTGATTTTTGAGACCCATTACAGTTCTGATAAAATCTGCTATAAGCAAAGGAAACAGTGGGAAATATACAGGTTCAAGGGAGTTTCTCACTTTTTAAAAGATGACTGAACCCATGTTTGTATGAAGATGGGGAAATAAATCCAGTGAAGGAAAGTCATGACTCAGTTTCTTCATCATTAAAGGGGGAATATAAAATCATGATTTGCTATAAGAATGGAACAAAATTTGTGTTTGTGTTTAGTTCCTGACTTATAGTGAGTACTCAAATAGTACCTACCAAGTTGGTGATGGAAAAAAAAAATGAAATTACCATCACCAATCCTTAAATTAAGTAAAGGTATTTAGGGCTTATGCCTCTCTTTAGTAAAACCAAATGGTTATGTGTTATTGACTGAAGTCGTGTAAAGTGGCTGCAAATACATTAGAAGAATCCAGAAAGAGTACCAAAAGGAAAGACAAGTAAAAGGACAAACTGTCAAAATTAGTCAAATGATCTCAAAATTCTTTCAGGAATATTTTTCTGAAGGTATCTGCTTTATAAATATCAGTACCTTGCTGTTATATACCTATGGCATCAAAGCACAACCATCTATTTTATAGGCTTCATAAAATGCATTTTTTCTTTTTTAGGTAGAACAAAAAATATCTCCATTAAGTGTAGGTTTCTTAGGTCTCAGAAATCAAAACCTAAATGGAATGTACTTCTGACTACTTCAGTACCATAAAAAAGCACAAAATAGAAAAAATGTAATCATTAATACATAGTGAAATCATGTCCAATCTAAACTGCGAAGACTAAATTGCAAAATGTTTGACGTTGCTTTAATCTTCTAAGATGCCAGACAAAACTGTAATCTCATGTGGTGAAATGCTTGTCCCTACTAAAAGACCTTCTGCCTTTAAAAGAATCACAAAAAAGACATTAATTTCTGATTATGGAAAAGAAATTAACTTGAATAATAATTTTAATTTTTTTAATAGTCATGCTTTGCTTAAATCTGATTTGTGATTTGGCAACATAGAACATTAGACAAATTAGTTTTTAAGTTCAAATACACACAGGTGTGAGCTGCTGAAAATTTGCCCTTCAATATTAGAAAACTTGAATAGGACACACTCATCAACAACTTGTTGAAGACTTCCACTGTAGTCAACGTACAAACATATAGTAGGAGTTTGGCGAAGCAACAATTAGAAATAAGAAGGGAGACAGTATTGCCAAATAGCTTTAAGATTAGGTTTTACAAACTCATAAAAGTAACAATATCCTCAGATCTAACATCTATCTTTTTCATCGCTGCTACTTCACTAACATGGACTTTTTTTTTTTTTCTTGTCTGCTACTGTAGTTAGGTTTCCCCAAACCAAGAGTATGGGTGCCCATTTGAAGACAATAGTAAAGCTGAGGCCATTTTCCTACAGGTATTCTAAAAAATGAGATCCTGTAGGAGTTGTTGAGGAATGGCCATACTCCATGTTCCAATTATGAGTAATGGACTCTTAATGTCAAGAGGCAGATGATCCAATGATGGGATTAGTGACAGTTGCAACATCAGTTCTGCTGTCCTGGCCCCTTGACTACAGGGTATATTCAAATGCATTTCTTCTCTAACCCTTCCAAAAATTTGGTAAGCAACCACATACCCCATGTTAACTTCCATTCCACTTAAACTATCTAGAGTTGTTTCACTGTTTCAATTACTGCGATAAACTTTGATACAACAGTTGCCCCTTTTTAAAAATCAATTATCTTGTTTTACCCTGCATTAGCGTATTCAGCAGAATTTGTTAAATACCAAGAATGTAGAGAAAACTCTGCTAAGTGATTTGTGTTACCCTTAATGCACATGATGATCCTCTTTTGTAGTTATTCCTGCCACTATTTTACTATTATGAAAACTGAGACTAAGAATGGTTAAGTAGTTTCTCCCAAAGTTACACACCTAAGGAAATGTGAATAATTATTTCCCTAGGATTACTGCAAGAATGTAACAGTGTACTTAACGGTTCTCAGATCAGAGAAGATACACACACCAGTTCCTTCTTCCTCTCCCAATAGCTCAGGAGCACGTATTAGCAAACTAGGTCATATTTAACAGTATAGTCTAGCATACTGTTGGCAAAAAGAATTCCACATTGTTAACCGTACCTGTTTTTACTAAACTTACATTGCTGTGTTTATCTTCTTTTCACAATCACCTCAATACTTGGTTAACTGAACACAGTAACATTCTAATTTAACTATATTAAAGAGATTCAGATTTTTGTTAATACTCTAAAAAATTTTCTTTCCTTTTGCCATTTTCTCCTCTGACTCTTTAAAGCACGGTTTATTCAAGTTTATAAATGGAGAAGTTACTTTTACTTTTTAGGCTTCCATGATTGAATGATAATGGAATAGTTACAGAAGAGTTGTGATTTTTTTTTCTTATTCTCTTTAACATGCTAATAATGCTGTAAGGTGCTAATATCTGGTTAGGTGAAATCATGCTGGCTTCTGTTCAGACACTAAAATAAAAATTTTTGACTATACACTTGGGAACATCTATTTTTGTTTTTAATGGCAAAGCAAATTGTAGTACCAAATAATGACTAGAGACTAACTATATACAATTTAATCTATGACAAGACAAAATCTATTAAGTTTTAGTTTCTCCCAATCATATTGCTAAGCATGCACTTTCCCTTGCCAATTTACAGCACATGCTTATTGCACAGCAGTGATGCCCTACTTTCAATGAGTATTTGATACCTTGCCTCTAATACCTTTTTGTGATGCACCTAAATGCAATATACAACTTAAGATTTTTTTTCACATGACAAAATATAAAGGTATTTAAAGATATTCTATAATTTTCTCTTTACCTTATTATGCTGTCAATCTCTCCTTATGTTTGTTAATGATACAGTTTAAATCTTGATTCTGCAATGCTATGGTACCAAAGATTCTGATTAGCAGATAGCTAAAGCATCAGCAACCCAGGCCCCCAGAAATGGTCATCATGGCTTAAGTTAACAAATTTACGGTTGCTTATTTATGTTGCAAGTCCTCATAAGAACAAATCTCTCATTATCACTGAAATGGAGATATGGGGTAAGAGGGGAGGAAGTAGGAATAAAAGAAAAAGGAAAAAAAAAGAATGAAGAGTAACAGATATGAACAGTCACGCCCCTCTCCTCCCATTCTTGGCTTCCAGTCATATACTCATGAGTTAGCTGACTGGTAAATTTGGGGGCATGGACAGATACCCTCAGCTCCACTCATGCCTTTCCCACCATGTTAAATCCTCCTTTGTACTCTGCCCCTGAGTGGAGAGGCCTAACATAGGACCTCCCTGCTCTGGCATGAAATGGACATTTCAAAACAAGAGACCTGGTTCCTTTCATAGCTGGTTCTCAACTAGTATCTTATGTAGATGTGGGAATAACCCAAGCATTGAAGGACATTTATCACTCAGAGCTCAGACATTAAATAACAACAGCATCCCTGAGTAACTGGGAAAACCACAAATGTTCCCTCCCCACACTTCAGAAGTCTCTTTAGTTGAAAGCTTCATTACCACACTTTGATTCTTTATAAGATGAAAATCGTGACATTGACAATGTAGATACTAATGCCATATTTGGTAAGGGAATATTATTGAGGGGCAGCAGAAGTTACCAACTTTTTAATCCATATGAAAACATACATCCAACCCAAATTTATTGATAATGCTAATAATTCTATCTCCAGCAATCTATGTCCTGTGCCCCTCTATCAGACGGCTATAAACCTGAACAGGAAAAGTTCAACAACACATTTCTAGAGCAGGGTTATTTTCTATATAATTAATATATTTCCATCAAAAATATACCCAACGATATAAAAAGTATCAGCTTAAGATGCAGAAGAACTATTTTCCAGTCCTGAAGTAACTGATCATTAATAAGTCACCTAATCACTATAAACCTGACTTTATTCATCTACACACTGAATTTATTAGACTGATTTCTGTATCATTTAGCAGACCTAAAAGACAACACACTTTTAAAGTTATATACCTACACATTGGATACATTTCAAATAAGTGAATATAGAATCTCACTAAACAGTGAAGTATTCCAGTGTAAATCAATTCAAGAATACATTGATGCTGCAAAGACCAAGTGTTTTTCTTTGATGCAGCTTAAGTGATGAATCCTATGTAGTATTTTAATAGAATATATTTAGCTAGCGCCTTTAACACACATTGTGCTTTTCCAAAATCCAGACAATATAAAGCTGGTGAGCTCTGTATATAAGAGAAAAACAAAGTGATGGCATTTTTCTCTGACCTGAATAAAACTGGCAAATGCTTTGAATTCATGTCTTACTGTTGTCCACAGTGCACCCTACTCTGTGACAGTGACACAGAAGCTATAATTAAGAAATGATCTTTAAGAGGAAAATGTAATGAATCCAGAATGCATTTTGTTTAGTCAATCTAAATGAAGAGGTGGTTGATTATCATGTCCAAAGCAGGCAGCTAGGAATACCACTTCTGATTATCAACAAGTGGAACCTCTACAATGATCTCAGGGGAAAAAAAAAAAAACAAACCTTTGAATGAACATGATAAATATTTAATATCCATAACTTTTTGGAAATAGGCTTACCATTTTACTTTCAATAGAAATTAAGACATATGTTGCTGACTTAAGAGTTAATAAAGACATAGGCTCCACCAGCAGAATTAATATTCAAATGGCTACATTGTCTCCAAGGCCGTTGAATATCAAAAAGGAAGAGGAGATTTTATTGATCTGGGAAATGGCAGCAGGTTATGCTTATTGTATATAATAAAGACTATTGATTTTGTTAAGCAGAAAAATGGCACTTTAAAAAGCCCATTTCATATCAACTGCAACTGAACAGTACTTTCCACCAGTCTGGAAGTTTTCAGAATCATTTTTAATGGAGCAAAAAATATAATGTGTCAGGAACATCCTTTATACCAACAGAATGGGAGTTCATTGCTATAATGAAGGTTTTCCTCTAATATCTAAATTGAAATTGCAATCTATTCAACTAACTTAAAATTATAGGCAATGATCTCCCTGTAATAAAAGGAACTCATACTAAAGAATAATCTCTTCAGCTTATACCACCTAAGGAGTTTGAGAGGGAAGAGGTGTCTTCCTAAGAAAATATGGGTATGTTCAAAAGTTGATGATGATACCTGAACAGAAAGCCAATACCCATTACTTCAGTAAGTTGTAATTATTTCAGGGAGTAGTAAAACCTAAAGTGCTATAGGCCTAGAAGTTACTGCAATCATCCACCGAATCACTGCTTATTGATGTTTTATAATAATTTGCTGATGGAAGGGACAGCGCTTGCTACTGCCTTTATACAACAACTTCAAAATAAGTAATAATTTCTGTAGAGTTCTATAAACTAGTGAGTGTAACTACTCAACATGGTCCACTAGAAGGTACTTATGTTGCTTGTGTGTTTTATAATTCACAGATCGATTATGAAATAAGTTGTTGCAGACAGGCTAGAATCCAAGTTTCACTTAGTTCACCATGTATCTGAGACTGATGTCAAATTCTGCCAGGGGACACAGCTAGACTACATTTTCCAGACTCGCTGGTGGTAAAGGATGACCATGTGCCTGAGAACTAGCCAACAGAGTATGAGAAGTGATGTGTACCAATTTCAGGCCTGGGCTATAAAAGGTTTGCCTAAGTTCTTACCCATGTTCTGTTCCCTTTACAGCTGGCTGAGGTAAAGATGGCCCAAGTAAAAAATAATGACAAATGTTAGAAATGGCCTAACATCTACATTCTTGAGTCCCTGATTGGCAGTATGAAGGAGAACTGTCCTGCCTTACTATCATTTTTGCATACTCAGAACTATTAGGTCAGCAAGAAATAAACTATGTGTGAGCTATTATTTATATTTGACCTATTATATGTAAGGATTGCTATCATTATTTTGACTGAAATTTTGCATCCTAAATAGAATATTGTCGCAAAAACAATGAAGTTATGGGTGGGGAATTATGTTGTGCTTTGAAAGGCAGGCAGACAGCAAGAACACAGAGTAGACTGGAAAGCTTGAGGGGTTTGCTATACTTTTGCATAACATCTGGTATAACTGTTGCTACCAACAATTTGAAAGGACTTACCAAACCTGTGACTCTAGAGGGAAATGTTGGAAAGAGCCAAAATGGCATTATGTATCATTTTTACTTGTTTTTAGCAACATATTTTAAGAAGGAAATGATTCAACAAAAAAAGAACTGACCAGGTTGCAAACAAAAATGAAAGGGAAGCGAGAATATTCACTAAACTGGAAACTTCCAAGGTTAGAAGAGGCACCTTCTGGATTCTAAACAGTAAGACAGAAGTCTAAAAAAAAGTTTGACAACAAAAAAATTCCATAAAGACCTCTCAGCTTAAAAAGTAAAAAGGCATCCAGCCCTTGACCAAATCACCTTGATCAGGTGATTAGTGGAAAGCTGGTAACTTCCCATTAAAATAAATCTGTTACCCATGTTTCCCCAGGACGAGGAGGAAAGGGAGAGAGAAAGAGAGAGAGAAGCAAAAAAAAAAAAAGAAAACAACAACAGCAAAGATATTTAAGAACTAGGCCAAGTAAAAAGCTTTGGGTCTATTTATAGGTCCTAGAACTGCCTTGAAGCAAATTGGTCAAAAGCATTCCAGCTACTAGACGGATGTATATTTCCTTGACTCTGTGCTGAGAAAGCCTGTGTGAACAAATCAAATTTCAATTTGCAAACTCTCATCAGAAGAAAGCAGATCATATGAGCTGTGAGGCCCTTCAGGAAAACATAATCCCAGCACCTACTTCAGATGTTCCCATAAGAGGTAATGGATGAGACATGACCTCCAGTAGGTGGAACTAGGGGGAAAAAGAGAAAAACCGGTAAGAGAGTTTATGCTGGAGCAGAATCTGAGTAGAATAAAGAAATTTTCTCTGGAAAAGAGAAGAGGGTCTTTACAATGCCTACCCTGAGAGGTTGTATTATGGCTATGGACTAGCACGGTTTTATGTCTCTTACTCTTGTTTCAAAATGGAACACGTATAGTTTACTATGTGTGCACTTTTCCATATCTGTTCAATTGTATATTAGAAGGGAAACAGAGGCAGGTAACCGGTCTAGTTTGTGGATCTTCAAACCATGAGGAATTACAGAGATCCTGGATTTTGAGCTGTATGCAATTATTGGCTAAATCCCTTGTATTGATTTCCTTAGAGACAGGTGACTGATTTTTCTGTGTGGGAAATTGGGCATATATTTTAGTATATGGGTTTCTGCATAGTTTTGTGGAAAAGAGACTCTCTCTTATGACCTCTGCATCTGCCCAGGATTCTACATGAGCATGATAAACTTCTAATGTTTTTAAACATTAAAGATTTATAGACCAGAATTTCTAAGCACTTAACATTAATCTAACGCTCACGTTCCTTGGTCTTCCTTCTACTGAAAAATACTATAAAATAGAAGGATAAAAAAACAATTTTTGATGAAGGATACTAGGACTCCAAGTATAAAACTTCTCATGATTAAATTTCTACTTCAATTAAGAAATATTTGATAGATAATAATTAGATAGAAATAGATAGATAGAAAATAGATAGAATATAAAAAATAGAATAAAAAATAGAAAATAAAACTGATTTAAGTATGGAAATAAAGAAATGCTGACTATTCTTTAATATTTATGTATCAGTGACTTAGAATTTATGTGAAATGCTGAAATTTATACAAAATAGGACATATGAGAGATTTACATTTTGGCATCCTTTAGATTCTAATTCCTATTTACCTGTACAGTACATGGATTAGATTTTTCTTGCCCAAATTAAGTTTTTTATATTACTTTGTTATTCCTAACTTAAGGTGAAGAATTATCTTTGCAATTTTATGAAAAATTCACCTAAAAATCAATTTTATTGCAGTCATAGAAAGTTACAAATATTATTACTTACTAAAATGCATTTCTTCTATCAGTCCAGTTTAAGTAGATAAGTTCCATGATTATGCCAGCTAAATGATTTATACTCTCCTGAACTTCCACAGCAATTTGTGATTTTATATTACTTTATACTTTCTGCCATATATTATAGTTTTTTATAGATCTCCTATTACAGAAAGCTCTTTGAATGTTTTCACTCAGTTCAGCCTTTGTCCTATACCTTCAAGCCTCTACAACATATTAAAATTAGAAACTGTGTTTTGCTCAATAATATATCCTAATGCACCCATTTATTCCTTTATGAGGCCTCTTTCAGGTCCTGGACCATATCAGACTATGACTGGAGCTAAATTTTAAAGAATATCACAGCAGTACAAATCACAAAGGATAATTTCTGTGAAATGACAGCCATACCACTGCTAGCAGCATGCTGTCCCTACTCCTGAGTGTCCATCTAATGTCAAGTTTTGCAATTCTGATGCTATTCATGGTTCCCATTCCCTAGGTTGGGTAGCCACTGGCTCCCTGTGAATCCTTCCAGCCTGAATTTCCTCTTGACCAAATGTACACTTCCACTCACTATGTGTATATAAATGAGCAAAAATAATAATTTAAAATTTTTTCTTACTTTTTATAAATCTGACAGTTTTACATGAAATAACCATAATTCTCAAGGAGTTACAAAGCTCAGAAAAGATAAAAAAAAAAAAAGAAAAAGAAAAACTCAGGAGCCTTTCCAGGAAAGCAGCTCTGAAACTAAACCAAAGAAACAGAACTAGCCCTTGTTCTTTCTTAGAAGATGCACATGGAGTCAGAGTGAAACAAACAAAATATTAACAATACCTTCCTCAAGGAAAGGGGATGTATAAAAACCGGTCTCTGAAGATTTTACGGTATGTATGGGGTATCAGAAACATAATTCATATCCACAGTCTATACCTTTTTACCTTACATATCACAGATACACTTTAAGAGTTAAATACATATACTGATATTTTCCAGACGTGTATCACTAGAAACTATAAGCACATATTATCTTAAGACAAATATATTTGTTCTTTTATACCTCTACATTTGACATTGAGTGATGTATAGATTTGTTAAATCACTTTATTGCACACATGAAACCAATATAACCCTCTATGTTAAATTATACTAGAATTAAAAATGTTTTTAAAAACCCCAAAAAGGGGCGCCTGGGTGGCTCAGTGGGTTAAGCCTCTGCCTTCGGCTCAGGTCATGATCTCAGGGTCCTGGGATCAAGCCCCGCATCAGGCTCTCTGCTCAGCAGGGAGCCTGCTTCCTCCCTCTCTCTCTGCCTCCTCTCTGCCTACGTGTGATCTCTCTGTCAAATATAAATAAAATCTTAAAAAAAAACCCAAAAAATTGAAATAAAGAAAAAAGAATAGCTATGTGCTTTTTTCTCCCCCTAAAATCCTTTGCTAAAATTAAGAGACAACTATTAACGGGTTTCTTTCTTAAAGAAACTGGTGAGAGTAGTAGGTCCATGAAGAGAGGCAGAAAAGGAAACTGGGGGTTATCAAGAGGCATTCATCACTCTGGCATTGGTGTTAGTGGATGAAAGCAGTGGATCCCTTTCAAGGTTGTAGGAAAAAGAACATATTGTGCAATTATGTCCTGTGTTGAATATATTGTTGGCATTCAACCAATTAATAATAACAAGAATGAAAACAACTCTGTCTGCGATAAGAATAAGGCTTCCAATATTAGTCACAGTCTGCTTAGCTTTAGGTTGGCTTAGATAAATGTAGTAAAGACAAGGAAAACATCCCACTCCACACTTTTTGGCTAATTTAATATCTTTGCTAAGTGCTTAGGTAGTACAGTGACAGACATAAAGAAAAATGCATGGATTGATAGCACTGATAGATAAATAGAGTCCATTTTAGCACAAAGAAAAACCTTTATAATTAGATGTGAATACCTGGTTTCTTGCCATCCATCACATATGCAAGTTTAGGAAAGTATTTTTGTAATGAATTAGAAATGAGTAATATTTCATAGTACGATGCATTATACACATCCTGCCATAAATGGCTCAGTGTGGACCGACAATCATAAGATTCAGAAATGGTTCAACTTGTTTCAAAGACCTTTCCATGTACTTCTCTGCCAAAACTTTTTGAGCAACTTAGCATTTTTCAAACACATGAGTCATTCAAATTTCATAAATGTTTTGTGTAATTTTCCTAAAGCAACTACTGAAGTCCTACCTAAGTTCTTGGCAAACAAAACCAATGGTAAGTATTTCATCAGTCCGTAAATTGAGGAAATACAACCTCCATAAAAATGTTCTAGGACCCTAATTTAACCAATACCACTAAGAAAATAAGCAAAGTGAGCATTTCAAATAAAATTTAATTTAGTGAAGAAACAATATGCATGCTAGTTTATATATAAGCCCTAATACTGAACTAAGGGGGGGGTGTGGAAAAATCAACGTAATTACATTCTATAGCCTCTAATTTTACAAGGAAGATAAAACAAACACAAAGAGAAAGAAAGAGAAGAGAGAGGGGAGAGAGAATGGAGAAGGAGACTAAGAATGCACCAAGATGTTTGATTAATGCTACCCAAATCTGATCAGCACGAGAAACATTGATCAGATACAGAAAGCATACTGGAGAGCTGGATAATGACTGGAATAAATAAGGTACAAGCCTATATAGTCTAAAGCAAGCTTGAGATTTTATTGTTATTCTGGAATAAATGACAAAATTGTAAACTAAAAATAATCTATCTGAGTTTACACAAAGGTAGAGGACAGGAGTGGCCATCTTCTCCACGTCAGGGGTGGTCTCTCAAGTTTCCCCAACAAAATAAGGGGAAGCAGAGAGTAATTTTACCAAAAAGGTTTCTGTGGGGGTAGGGGGTTGTTGTTTTTTGTTTTTGTTTTGTGATTTGTTCTTATTTCTTAAATATTGTCACCCAAAGTTCCAAAGTAAATAAAGCTCAGATGCTAAAGGCTATGACAGGAAGAAACTAATACAGCAGATTATCTCTAAGAAAATTTACTTAATATAAACAAGACAGTTTATTTGCTATCCTTTCCCTTAAGTTTCTAGCTCCATCAGCACAATGGGGCAGGATTCTTGAAGTCCTGTTTTTAAAATGTTAATTGCTTATAAGGAATACAAAAGGGAATTTGCTTATTTTTATTCAATTTCACAAGGATTTGGGGAAGCATTTAAAAGGTTAGTCTTAAGAGATTTCTATTTATAAATTTCTCTTGATTTTTAAAAAATAACTACTAAAATGACAATAAAGACAATTAATGAAGCCAGTGCATGAGTTATTAATGGATCTGAATTGCTTCATAGCCTTAACACTCTGCCTCAGGTAAACCTTTGACAATAAAAATGTACAAAATACATTTGGACAATTAGAAAATAATGAAAAGCATTCAAGAATGACATTTAACAAAGGCAGGTAAGGGGATATTGTGCTTGAAAAAAATGGGCATTTATAGATCAGCTGCCCCTGACGTGATATATCATAGATTATTAAGAAAATTGTATACCAGTATATTGAATCAGCTGCAATTAGTTTGGGGGTACAAGGAAATGGACTATACCTAATTAATTTTGATGATGAAAGACACTGATTCAATGGAATGTTTCAAAATTATAAATGAGAAAAACACAAAATTAGGAAAATAAGTCTACGTTTACACAACACATATAAACCTAGCAAAGAAGCAATTCCAGAAAGACTACTATTGAAAGAAAAATATATGGTAAACAATAAAGACAAAAAGTATCATAATACAGAATGAGCTCTGAAGAAGATATGAAAGCAGTGTGCCATGGTGTTGTTAACAGGATGGTAACAATGACTAGGTATACTATAGCCTTGACTCGAAGTAACAGAGTTCAATTTATAATCCCAAATTCGTATTTACTAGCTGCAGGACACTGGGCAAGCTGCTTAGCTTTTTTTTTTTTTTTTTTAAGATTTTATTTATTTGAGAGAGAGAGAGCACAAGCAGGGGAGCAGCAGGCAGAAGAAGAAGCAGACTCCCCACGAGCAGGGAGCCAGACACAGGGCTAGATCTCTGGCCCCTGGAATCATGACCTGAGCCAAAGGTAGACTCTTAACTGACTGAGCCACCCAGGCACCCCTGCTTAGCTTTTTTGACTTTCACTTTCCTTGCCTGTTAAAGACATGAAGATCTGCATCAAGAGCTGATAATAGTAATGTTTAAAAGGCCTACCTCACAAAGAGAACCTGATGTATGCAATCAATTCAAACCTGAATGATGTTAGACTAACTCCTAATTTTCTTCATACATTGTTAGAATTATCTATCCTTGGTTACTGTGACTTCTTTGCTAAATTCCTCAAAATCAGTATATCCAATTAAATAAAGCAGATACATTTAAAGGGCATATAAAAGATAACCAGCAACGGTCAATTATAATTATAACCATTTTATTTAAAACCGTAAAATTTAAATAAGGCTAGAAAAGGACTTCTCATAAAGTGTAATTTTAAATAATCTCTTCAAAATATAGATTTTTTAAAAATATGTCTTATTTATGTCCATGCCTTAAAGGTTGTTTCTTATAAAAAAATAAGATTTTTATATTTTTTTGATACTTAAAAAAATCTGAATCAATAGAGAACATAACTCTTTCTATGCACTAAAACCGGCATTTATCAAATGATAACTTTCTTTCTTTACAATATGTACCCTCCAATTTTAAAATACTTTAGGTTTTAAGTTTTAGGAATAATCTAAAAATGGATAAAGGGATGGAAAAAAGCAAGAATATTTTGTTTTGTTTATAATAACATATTGCATTAATCAAGGTTTCATCCAGATAAATTGAAACTGGTTCAATTTCTTCTTGTCAAGGAGAAGAATATAAATGTTGTACAATTGTATAATTGATTTTGTGATTCAAAAGGGGATCCTTAGTAGAGATAATTTATCAAGGATGACAAAAATGGTAAATGAGTATTTCCTTGGAATTTGGAGAATTTTCTCATTGAAATGTTGAATTTACAAATGTTCAATGTTACAATGATCAAAGATTTTTCTCTGAAAATACGTTCCTTAAAAGCTTTCTTCATTTTTACAGTTTTTAATCTAAATCAATTCTTCAACTTTATTTCAATGTTTGGTTTTCTTTCATTTAAAAAAAAAACTATGAAGGAAAGCTATCTCTATAGATATATTAAATAGAAACAACATTATTAATAATTAGTTGAGCTTTACTATTAATCTTCTAAACCCCAAACACATTGTCAATTTATGTTATAGTTTAAACATTATTTGCAAAAATAATATTTGATGTCAAGAAATTGCAATAATACGGACAGATTTTATATATGGGTCACATGCCTTATAGTAATATATTAATCAAAAGCTTTCATATATATAAATTTTTTCTGGCTTATCATTCTCATTTTGTTTAGAGCTACATATATTTTCGCTGTGTCTATAATAATAATATTGGGAAAATAATAACCTTCAAGGCATCAGATGAAGTCTCTGGTGATGTCACATTCACTCTGACATTTATACTGACTTCATTTATGACAGACTGAAGGTGATGAACAGGTCCAAGCAAGAGGTCACCTTGTGTCAAGACTGGTATACAATCTGTCAAATGCAGTGACTGTGAGTCTGCTAATGAGGAATTAACTAGACAGAATGTTGCTATTTGACTGTTTTCATGCACTCCAAACCTGTTAAACAATGCTAATCAGGTGTTTATTAAGTGAAACCATTATGCCAAACTCGCTGCAAACCTCGCCATATGTCAGAGAGGTTGTAACATATTATTCATCCATTTTAAAGCTAGATTAATAAGAGTCATCTACTAAACTTTTCTTTTCTTAGCCTCTGGCTATGCCTTGGAATCAAGGTTATACTTTTATTTCAATTTTTCTTTAAATGAACACACTTAACTCCACAAACTATTTTAAGTTAGTGTCTCTTGGTGAAAAGTTTTCAATAATTTTTATACTGAAAATCAAGTACTTCAATAAGGTGAGTAAAAGAACATTTTAATTTAAGCAAAATTGGTCAAATCAATAATGCTTTTGATAATGGAATGACTTAAAACATATAAAATTGCGAAGTTTAGGCTAGAAGTGGGCATATTTGTTTTTAGGGGTCTTTACTTTGGAACAAGAAGGTGGTTGCAAGCAACTCTGATTAGATAGAATTATAATTAAAAATATCTAAGAACTTCTTCTAATATTTCATGTGCTAATAGTTCCTTTACATAAAAGGACATTAATTATGAGCGCCCTGTAAACTGATACCTAATAGATAAAACATTTCATAACCTAACATGATAGTATCCAGGCTTTTCTAAGACCAGTGTCAGAATTTACTTAATCCATATAAAACTTAAATCTCTTATAACAGTTACTTATGTACTCTCTGTATTTTAATATATATTTCATTTTAAAAGAAAACAGCCTTTAAGTCATCAGATCTAAGTTTATATGCAGAAACATCAATCGACCGGCCATATGATTTGAACATGTACTCTATCAATTATTAAATTCAAATAAAAATATTTTCCCAGTATGAGTTTTAAGGTGAAGTTAAATTGATATATAATGCAAATTTTAATTGAAAAATATTTTAAAATTAAAGCTAAAATATAAGTTCATATTATTATCTAATATTTTAAATATATGTGAAAATATTTTATAATCTCTTATGGATCAACAGTATCATTCTTACAACATCATTATCATACTTCTCCTTTCTGTCACCATCCTCATTATCCCATACATTCCATGTGTTTAGATACTTCTATCCAACTAGATCTCAAGCTGCTAAAAGCAAAAACTGTCATCTTTAAGAAGTTGTCTATCAAAAACTACCTGTATTATGTACATACAGGAGATTAAACATCCAGTTTGTCAGCCTCAACTGGCAGTTTTCCTGAAGAAAATTCACCATTTCTTAGAAATTTTCAAAGACCTTTGTAGTTTCAAAATTGGAATTAGATGTCCCTTCTGTGGATTCCCGTAACATCGTACTCCTTTTGTCAGAACACTTTCAATATCTCACTAAATATAAGTTCTATGAGGAGAGGTTCTATGAGGACTACCAGGTATAGATAGATGTACAGATCTATACATACCTCATAGTCTCATATATACACACATCTGGAGATATATGCATGTATATGTTCACGTATGTCTAGAGTTAGAGCTTGGCACACGCATGGTATGTGTTCAACATAAAAAATTCTTTACCTTGTTCAAACGGTAGATGAATGCCCAGTTTTTATAGTTGTTAGAAGAAAAAGGCATTAAAACATTATACAGACTGAGAAAAAAAGTATTACTGACAATTATTTCCTTTTGGTTTAGATCTTAGGAGTCCTTTTGCCAGATAAAGAAGACCAGAGGTACTCCCTCCTCATGCTTCCACTCTCTCCAATAATTTGGACATTGGAGCAAATCACTGGTTTTGTAAATTAAGATACAGGACAACCTGAAAATAATATAAATTTCAGAATGAATATTTTTAGAGAGAGGGGAAGTTTTAAAGGCAAATGAAATCTGAAAGTTGATCTAGTCTAGTTTCCAAACAGTGTATTAGTTACTTACTATATAAAAATTGCTGCACAACAGAAATACAAAGGATTACAAGAGATTATGAAAAACTATATGCCAACAAACTGGACAATCAGAAGAAATGCATCTATTCATGGAAACGTAACCTTCTAAAACTGAATCAGAAAGAAATGGAAAATCTGAACAGACCAATCAGCAGCAATGAAATTTAATCAGTAACCAAAAAGCTCACAGCAAACAAAAGCCCAGGACCAGACAGCTTCACAGATGAATTCTACAAACATTAAAGAAGAGTTAATATCTAATCTTCTCAAACTACTCTAAAATACAAGAGGAAGGAAAGTTTCCAAATCCATTCCACAAGGCCAGTATTACCCTGATACCAAAACTGGGTACAGACACTCAAACACTACAAGAGAAGGCAGAGATGGGAGAGATGGGGGATGGGAGGGGCGGGGGGGAGGACAGAGGGGGGCGCAGGTGGCCAGGGAAGAAGGAAACTCTTGGCTGATATCTCTGGTGAACATAGACGCAAAAAATCAACATATTAGCAAACTAGGTCCAACAACACATTTAAAAAAGTCATTCACCACATCAAGTGGGATTTATTTCTGGACACAAGAGTGGTTCAATCAATATTCACAAACCAATCAACATGACACATCACATCGAAGAAGGAAGGATAAAAACATATGATCATCTTAATAGATGCAGAAAAGGTATTAAACAAAGTACAACACCCCATTCTTGACAAAAACCCTCAACAAAGTAGGTTTAGAGGAAATGCCTCCTCATGATAAAGGCCATATGAAAAACCCACAGCAAGCATCAGTCTCAATGGTGAAAAACAGTTCTCCCCTAAGTCAGGAACAAGACAAAGATGTCCACTCTCAGGACTTTTATTCAACACAGTCCTGGGAAGTCCTAGCCACAGCCCTCGGATGAGAAATTGTAGGTATCAAAATCACTAAAGAATAAGTAAAACTTTCATGATTTGCAGATGACATGATACCATATATAGAAAACCCTAAAGACCCCACCAAAAAACTAGAGTTAATGAATTCAGTAAAGTCATGGGATACAAAATTAATAGTCAGAAATCTGTTACATTTCTTTACATTAATAATAGAATACCAGAAGGAGATATAATGAAGCTTATGGCATTCTTTTAAATTCACATAAGTTCTGTGCTCTCTCTTCAGAATATATCCTTTCAAAAAATCAAATATCATATGGGAGAGCACTCTAATATTTAATAAGACTTCATGTGTGTGTCCTAGCCTCTTTGCTTCAAAAATCTCATTTTTCAGGATTAACCTTCAAATAAAGTAATGTTTCCTTGAATTGAGCATTACTTGAGGTAGTCGATTTGCATTAAGGATCACAATTTACCCAAACAAACAAATCAACCAACCAACCAAACCTAAAAATACAAACCCAACAACAGTGGTCCTCAGAAGGAGTTCTCCTAGTAGGGGAATAACATAGAATCTGAAATGCTGAGAGGGAAATAATCTCTATTTTAGCTTCATTACAAGACATTTGGCTAATGAAAATTGTTTTTTTCTTGGATGTTCTGTTTTGCTTAGTTTATGTGACTTTTGTTAAATAAATACAGTTGAATTCTTTAGGTCAAATTACCTAGATCATTGCTCTTTCCCCATATGATAAATAAATTAAAATGCAGAAATAAAATCTCAATCACATGACTACACTGGCATTAAATAACTCAAACTAGTGTGTGAACTTCTAGAAGAGGAGGACTTAGATTCGTGCGCTGTTGTGAATGAACATGTACTTTCACAAAAACAATTTCAATGTATAAAGAAATAAGTAAATCCAGGAAAACTGAATTAGGGGAGTGAAGAGCATAGGTCTGAAAATTAAATAAACACCTGAGAGGAATAACAGCTGCCAGTTATTACTGGCCTTCAATTGCTAGACTCTTTACATACGCATTCCTTAAATCATTTAAAAAATAAAAATAAAAATAGACCAGTTATAAATTAATATTTTTACTTTTCATGAGGAAACATTGGTTTAGAGAATTCACACATCCATGAAGTAGTTCAGCCATATTTGAAACCAAAAGGACTCTAAAGTCTGAGCTCTTTGTCTTTACTCCAGTATTTTGCTCCTCTGGGGGAAAAAATGGTGAACAGCACGTTTTGGAATTTGTTTCACAGAAAACACAGCAACTGATATTTTAGAGGAATCTGGGAATAATTCAACGTTTGCAAATTTTATATTTCCATGAACAACTCTTTATAGAGGACATTTGCAGGGTGGACGCCCATCACTATTATTACGTATTTCTACAGAGATAAAAATGAGGATCTATCTGCTAAGTATTTTCCATGAATCTGCATTCATGAGTAAGCTCTGGTCATATATGATATGCATCTGTAATAAAAATGAAACATGCCTTAAGCAAAGTATGTTCTTCCACTGCCATATTTTAGTGCTAAGCACCATTCCATCAATTTCTAGCAATACCTACAAGGCCAAAGAAATAGCTTAATGAAAAATTTCTAATTTACTTGGGTTAATATCCACATTCTTAACATGGATTCTGGCCATGATACAGCCAAGAGCATTTTGTAATACCTGTTCCCTTCTATTATATTTGGTTTATCTTGGACTTTGTTCCTCCATTTGATACCCATCTCATTATATAGACCTCACAGCCTAGTCAGCAAGACCCATGCTCTTTCTGTTCTCCCCCATCAATGTGCATGTATGTGCATGTGTGTATGTATACATACATGCATATATGTGTGTACATATAAAAAAGATGAATCTTTCAATATTTTCTAGGTTTTCTTAAAGTTGATTTCTTCATCTAAAACTATCTTTAGCATAAGCTGTGGTAACAAAACATCAGAATTGAAACATTTTAATTATGCAAAATTTGTCAATGGAGATAAACCCTAAATGTCTTATTGCATATGAAGAAACCAAGCAACCTCATTTAGATATTTGCACTTTTTGTAGCACTGTTATGATTTTATCCTAGAAACACAAAAATTGGAATACATTCCATTTTGGGTGATACCTACCCAAAAAATTTAAGTGAAAACTAATTACATCAACGTATTTTAATTTCACAAATTTGAAAATATTACTATGTGTGAACACAGGACCCTTAACATTGTTGGAGGCCCAGGCAATTGAAGGTTACGAATAAAACTTCATAACTTTATGGCTAATCAGCCTTGCAGTGTGTTAAAGCTTTCTATTTACTAATGTTGTGGCATTATGGTGTAGTGGGAAATATATGGGATTTGGAGACAGATACACTTGAATAAATTTGTAGTCCCCCCATACTTGCAAACTGTATGAGGTTCCAACTCTTAAATCCTGTCTCCTTGCATTATAAAATGGGTACAGTAATATCTAACAATAGGATCTTTGAAATTTAAAATATATCTAAATCTCAAAATAGTTATCAAATTTATATTTTCTTTCACCTTCAACACTTTCCACTTCAACAGATCTTTCTATTAAAAGTAAGAGGATCACTATCTCTAACAAAAGGTCTATAAAAATGTGGAGATTTTCACAACATGAAAGATTACAGTTCAATATTAGAGATATTCTATTATATACTATTCCCCTGAGCTCTTAACGCAAATGAAGCACTGAGGACTAATTAACATGATTATTTTTCACATATTTTGGGGTTCTTCCTTTGTTTTTCTGAATATTTCACAAAGGTAAATATGTTGCTTACACTACAGACCTCTTTGTTATTTATCTTGCATCTGTTTCAAAGTGAACATAAACAAGGTATTCTCTTTGAAGTTAGAAAAACTCAGTGACTATACAGGTCCTCTGAGTATAAAACAAGAGAAAGCGGTTTTTGTTAGAAAAGTTGATAAAAATATAGACAACCAAATTGAAAGGATGGTAGAGTTTTATACCCCAAAGCAAAAGTATTGAAAAATGTTTCCCTTTACACACAATAACCCCCAGGGATGTGGTAAAGAGATTAACTATATATAGTCTCCATTCTGATTTACAGCTTCTATTTCCTTAATTGCTACCTAGTTTGATGTTGAGTTTTTTCAGTTTTCAAATGTAAGAAACATATGTTGAGCTCTTTTGTGGGTATAAAAGCATACCTACTTACTGGTTATCCAACTTATCACTTTTGGGAGGAATTAAAGTTGATACTAACACCTTATGATCTTAATATTCCTGAAATGAAATATTTTTGTAATGTGAGTGGAAACAATATACTTTAGATTTTGATACAGAAGATTCAATACTTTAGACACTCAAGTTTCAAACTGAGTATCAATTTTCCTACCTGCATTTAGCAATTTTTATCAGTGACACTTAAACTTGTCAACACTTAAAATGAAAAATATCCACAGGAGTGGATTTGAACTACCAATATTAAGCAAATTACTTTTTAAATTAATTGCATATTCATCATGCAGAGCAGGGGCCTAGGCACAAAAATATGAACACTGGGCTAAATAGCACAATCAAGAATAATTTTAAAGCATTTTAATGGTTTAGTCGTTAAATTTTATATTTATACCAACACAATTAAGAAATTTGTGAGGGTTAATCCGGGGGGGGGGATACCATCAATTTAAAATCTTTCATTTTCTACTGAAAACATGTCTGTTTGAATAGTTTTCCATTTTTAATTTTTGAGAACACTTCTAGTAATGTAGTTATCAATGCAAAAAATAAATGTTAAAAAAAACTGGATGAGCGCCAAATCCATCAAATACTCCCTCCAAAAGATGACTTCCCAGAGTCCATCCCAGATGACAGTGCCTTGAACATCTTTAACTTTTCCTTCAGAACCATTTAGCATTACTACACTTCTATGCGGCTGGAACATCACTACCATTGTCAGAACCAGGCAAACAAATTTATGATGATGTTCCTGGGAATGTGGAACTAATGCAGAGGGGATTTCTCTGTAGTTCTTCATTAACATTTTATTCATTACAACAAGGGAGTTTTAAGAGTTTCCTTTTAAGCAAATTAGGTCACTGGATAAAAAACACACACCATGGAAACACAGTGTATTACTACATAGAACAAAAGATCTGGTTAATAAATTATGATAATGGGATTAGTCATTTGCTAATGTGGAAAGGCACATTTAAATATTTTGGAACTTATAAAGAGAAGGCTTTTTTCATGTATTTATATTTTCCTTGTCTATTTGGTGGGGGAGGCATTTTTCCTAAGTGTATCTAGAGCCCTTTAGATACTTTGAATC
Organism: Mellivora capensis; assembly: GCA_004024625.1. Lineage (NCBI taxonomy): Eukaryota > Metazoa > Chordata > Mammalia > Carnivora > Mustelidae > Mellivora > Mellivora capensis. The sequence continues at coordinate 93,217 of PISX010006376.1, forward strand.
ATTTAGGAAAAATAAGTAGGCAAAAATTATGTGTTTTAATCCTTAACTAAAAATGAAAGGTTGGAGAAAGCAATGTAAGTAGATTAAGAAACAGAATCCTGGAGACGGTTTTCAAGAGAATTTTTCAGATCATTGAAAAATCCACTGAAGATGTTTTTTTCTCTAAAAACAAACATGTCAGTTCCCTATATATATCCCTTGATCCAGACGTAGCTTCACTTTCTCATTATTTTTTAATATACTTTGAAATATTGAACATGTTAGGTAATAGTATTGATACATTTTTTTCCAAATCGTTTTTTAATTGTGTTCTAAAATGTTCTGCCCTCTCCAAAATGTATTCAATAGTTAACAAGTAGGTTGAAAGGCTTAGGAGAAAACAGAAGAGAATGAGGGAAGCTAATTCACATAAAGCACTGTCTTAGCTTGGGTGCCCTAGAAGTAGACCCTGAGATGAGGATTAAGGAACTTGTCATATATTCAGGCCTTGCTCTTAAAGAGAAAAAGAGTGAAGGAAGCTGCACAGAGCAGGTGAAGGAGCTGAGCAAGGGGAGCATGTCCACATGGGAACTGCAGCTCACAGTCGTTCATGCTTTGAAGGAGACCCTGCATTTTACACCCCTTTGTCTAGCAGTTATTGCATTTGGGCTGGGAGTGGTGGTGCTCTTGTTCAGCCTGAGGGCAAATTTGCAGAGACAGGGCCAGGTTAAGGTTGCCATTAATGGCCAAGGCTCCTAGCAGCTGGAGCCTGGTACACTGGCCATCTGGTACCCTGGGAATCTGAAGAGGACACCAATAATGCTATACAACTACCAGTGAAATATTAACTCAAATGCTTTATAATATACAAAATAATTTTACGTTCAGTATATTAGAAATAGGAATATATGTATATATATTTTACCATATTTTATATGAGCATGCCATAATTCAGAGAGATGAATTCACCTGACTCAGTATATAAGATATTAAATTTGAAACAGGAATCCTGTGTTGGTATTATTGATGTCTCTGTTGGCACAGTGGTATCTTCCATCTTTAAAGATGGAAAAATTGAGGGACCAAGAATTCAAATAATGTTACACAGGTAATAAATAAAACTAAGATTTGCATCCACTTATCACAGAAATATTATACTTTTCAATAATTAACATTTGTAAATCATTGTTTTTATGTTTTTATACAATATTAGAAATCACATATTTCAAAAAAACTTAAACATAAATGTTCTATTAGTATAATATTCAGCTATATAATAAAATGCCATTTACACAAGGAAAAAGATGTTAATAATACAAAAGGAATAGGGAATAGTTATATTATCCAGTCTGCAGAGAGAAGACAAACAGTAAGAAGAATCTCCCTTGGTAAAGTGATGCCAGAAAAAGAGGCATTTGCTAAATGAAATTTTGAGAAGTGAAAAAATGGGCATCCCTAGTGTCTTGTATGGCGCCAAACACATAGGAGTTCTTTAATATATATTTTTAGATGAACAAATCACTAAGTTTAGACAAGTATGCAACAACCAAAACTGAGATGACAAATATCAAAGTATGTAAAGGAATAAAAGTGAGGCAGGAGATTGAGATGAGAATGGAGAGGTAGGCAAGGATCAGATCATGTTTTTTTGTGCTATTAAGGAGTTTATATTTTGAGGCAATGGAGACAGTGACATTGAATCAGGGAGGGAGGATCACTTTAGGATTTTGCTTTATATAGGTCATCTGGTGACCCTCTGGAAATTAACAGAAAGGTAAAATGGGACTGGATTCAAGGATGCCAGTGAGGAAGTCACTACCACAATCCTGGTTCACAATGGACTGAATGAGGAAGGGACAAGTTGACGCAGAATTGAGTGGAGAGGGACACATGAGTGGCTCAGTCAATTAAGTGACTGACTCTTGGTTTCAGCTTGGGTCCTGATCTCAGGGTCATAAAATTAAGCCCTGTGTTAGGCTATGGGCTTAGCTTGGAGTCACTTTGGGCTTCTCTCTTCCTCTCGTAGGCATGTGGCTCATGCTTTCTCTCTGTCACTCTCTCTATAATAATTAATATTAAAAAGAGAGAGAGAAATGAGTGGTTACAGTTGATAAGTATTTGGGATCTAAATGACAAATTTTAATCCAAATGCAAACTGTCATTGGTGAGGCCACAATGTTGACTGATTAATAATCTGAGTCTTTAGTAGGGTGACATCTATACATTTAATTTAGAGGTTATATCAATGTGCGTCATGAATGAATATGCACAGAGTAGGAGGAGTCAAACATAATGACCCATAGGTATAGGAGCTGCACACCTAGATGCATAGTGGTCTACCATTCGTGGTCATACCATGAATCATGTATCGAGTGAAAGAATAAAAGAAAGATAAGTCCATATTTGAAGGTCACAGGCATTAAACACCTGTGAGAAATATGTGTGAAAGCAAAAATATTCTGTAAAGAATTGAATATGCAAGTAAACTTAGGCTAAATCCTAAGTAAGATTAAAATAACTATTAAAATACAAAGAAATAAACATTTCTTAATGCTGTATTCTCCAGACAGGGGTGGAAAGCATTTAGTCCAAAGTGCTACACACCTCTCAGATATTAAGCATTAGTCACAGTTCTGTCCCATTTTACCAGGACAAGTCTTTAGGATCTCTTATTCCAAGGTTTTAGGAAACTACTAATAATCGTTTAGAACAGAAATATTTGAAACCCAGTTTGGCATTCTCAGTCTTTGCTACACCTATTTTTATGACAACAAAGGAAAACAATCCCTCATTACTATTTTTCTTAAGGTAATGTAATAAAACATACAATTTTAATTTCCATAGGCAGGGAGATTGGATCCATATCTATATCATCTATAAATTTGTGTATACCACACACATATACACAAAAATGGAAAATCTATGTATATATATGCAATATATATACACATATATCAAAACATTCTCTGAAAATAATATACATGCTTAGAATACTCTAGTGCAGAATCATTTCATAATGAAGTCACAGATACCGTGCAACAAATAAGATGGATGGAAATTAGTTTGGCAACAATCCAGGAATTATCATTCCATTGGGATTATGTATTTTTTTCAATAATTTTCTCCTTCTCTCCCACCTCCCCTACTGTGTTCCCGACTCTACCCCTTTCAAACACATGGAAAAAACAGCCACTCATAGGAGAAAAACCCTACAAAATCACGCAAGCATACAAAAATAGAAAGCAGGGCCACAGGCCCCATCAATTACGCTCTTCCTGTCTCTTAAATAAATCGACCTCACCTCCAGGTGAACTAACTTTTGTGAAAAAAAATCCCTTGTACTCTGTCTATTCTTGACAACCAGAGCAAATAAAACTTAGAATATTACTAAGATAACAAAAGCTAACACTGCTTTCTGTAATCTCAATTTTCTACTTTCATATAAATGTGCTTTTCATCTTAATTGTCTGAACTGACACAGCCAAAGACAAAGAACCAAACTCACAGGCCAGGGTCCTATCAGCCTTATTAGAAAATGGACTTTATCGTCCAGCACACACACACACACACACACACACACACACACACACACACACACACACAAAGATATGTTGAAGGGAAAGGACAGAACAAAAGTTCCCAACACAGTAAGATAAAGTCATATCCAAAAAAAAGCTATACAGTCTTATCATAAACAGAATGAGCCACCTAAGAAATAGGACAGAATCACAGAACATAGAAACACTTTACATTGAGGAGCTGATTGGAGACTAAGCACATTCCCTATTCATATAGTGCCTCCTTCCCTGATTTATGTACTAATTTTTAGTCTGGTTACTTCTACAACTTTACATTTTTTGTTTAAGAATTAAGTGGCCAATACTAAGTTTAAGTAACTAAATTTAGATAAATTATAGTCACTTGAATTACACAGACTATACACTTTAAGAAACACTTTCCACTGATATTGCACACAAAATTTTCAGAGCTATCATACAATGAGATATTATGAAAGCATTATATACCAAAAACTGTAAACAGTATAAGAAAAAATACTCAAATTCTTGTTTTAAACTGAATTTCTTTTTCATTTTAAACATTTATCCAAATTCCTTTCACTTCAAATATTGTGTGCTTAAACATTGGTTATTAGAAAAAAATTTTGTTAAGATTTATTTGAGAGAGAAAGAGAGAAGCACAAGCTGAGGTACAGACAGAGGTAAAGGGAGAAACAGTGAGCAGAAAGCCTGATGCAGGGCTCCATCCCCCAGGACCTCGACATCATGACCTGATGCAAAGTCAGATGCTTAACCCAGTGAGCAACCCAGGTACCTCAAGGTTATTAGAAATTTTAATATTCACTGTATGGACATTCAGTGATAGAATTTCTTTGTTTCATTTTTGTTTAAAGTTTAATAAATTACAAACAATTCACAAAAACTTATACTCAACACCAAAAAAAAACCAATTAATTTCACTGAATCATTAAATATGAAAGTTATAAAACTTATAAAATCATTATGACATTTGATTGAGTAACCTGGAATACATGTTAAACCATGTTAAATACAGAAGCTGAAGCTGAAAGCCCCAATGGGGAGGAAATACATTACAGTATACTTGCTAAGAATGTCAGACTAGCCAACACATGTAAAATAAAATATTTGGTGATAGAAACATAATAATGAGGTAATTACTATCTTGTTATATTAAAGATAAGGAAACTGGCACAGAGTAGTAACGACAACTTGCCCAAGTTCACACAGCTGTAAAGTGTTGGGATCTAGGCTGAAATGCAGTGTCTGGCTCTAGTGCCTCAAATCTGAAACAATACCAAGAAAAGTACTGGAATAGAATTATATTTATGGGTTGGAACATTAAGGCTGTCATAATAAGAAAGGGGTAAGGAGTGCTTAGAGAATGACGGAGATACAGAAGAAGCTCCCTTCATAGATGTTAGGGATTTTAAGAAGGCAATGGTGAGAGGGGAGACAAGATGGCGGGGAACTAGGAGGATGCTCTGGTTCAACCTGTCCCCTAAAGTGAGCTGATTACCTACCAAGGAACTCCGATCACTCATGAAATCAGCCTGAGATCAAAATTCTACTCGTCAGGATCTCTACGGGGGCAGAAGACGCCAGTGGGATGTCAGGATCTCTACGGGGCAGAAGACGCCAGTGGGCA
>PISX010006377.1:0-47710 GCA_004024625.1 Mellivora capensis
CCTCTCCATCTCCCCATGTCCTCCGTGTTATTTGTTATGCTCCGCAAATAAGTGAAACCATATGATAATTGACTCTCTCTGCTTGACTTATTTCACTCAGCATAATCTCTTCCAGTCCCGTCCATGTAGCTACAAAAGTCGGGTATTCATCCTTTCTGATGGAGGCATAATACTCCATAGTGTATATGGACCACATCTTATTTCAATTTCTCCTGAAGTTGTTATAACTTTGGTAATTCAAAAGAATTGGAAACAAGATGGTCTGGCTGCTGCCCCATCTGGAACTGGAAAGAATCACAGTGTATGGGGTGAGATGTGAGCATCCCATACCCAGCTGTACCCCAAACTGCAGGATTGCATAGACTTCTCTCTCAAGGGCAAAGGCCATGCATGGCATTCCTTCTGACACTGTCTAGAATACCTAGTGTAAAACTGTCCACAGCACATGCTCAAACCATAGGGTTGGCTGACATAGATGGCCTCACCCACATCCTTAATGGATATTAACATTACATGTCTTTGAGAATCCCAGTAACAGTAACAACTTCAGAGTTTTTCCTCACCAGGGATTTCTCCCATTTTCAAGGTGTCCTCAGTTGAAGGGACCTGGCTCTGCAACTTTCTAACTGTATGATTTGGGTCAAGTTACTTAACCTTACCAAGCATCAGTTTCCTCATATGTAAAATGGATATAGTAATAATGCCTACTCCATATAGTACTGTAGGATATAAATGAAAAAAAATGGGAAAAATACTACTTACTATAGTAGTTTAATAGAAAGCACTCAGTGAAAGGAAGCTATGGGTAATGTTTTTATTGCAAAGGCCCCCATTGTTCTAAATGTCAAAGAAATAAGTTTAAATATAAAATCAACAAAAGAATGAAATGTTGTCTTTCACTCTCAAGAGAAACTTGTGTTAAATGGAAAAGTTTGGAACCTCATTTGATGGTATCTTTGGGTCTTATTATAGTTCTTTCTCTTCCACTGGCTAACCAGTATCCTCTGGGTTTGAGTCTTTTTTTTGTTTTTTTAATCTCAGCCTGCAATTTTTTTTAAGATTTTTTTAAATTTATTTATTTGACAGAGAGAGACCACAGTAGACAGAGAGGCAGGCAGAGAGAGAGAGAGGGAAGAAGGCTCCCTGCCGAGCAGAGAGCCCGATGCGGGGCTCGATCCCAGGACCCTGAGATCATGACCTGAGCCGAGGGCAGCGGCTTAACCCACTGAACCACCCAGGCACCCTGGGTTTGAGTCTTGTCAAGTGTTCTTGCTGCAGGGAGGTACTGTCTGCACTGGAGTGTTTAAGTCATGTTAAGGAGTTTAACTAAGCATCCAACCAGGTAGCATAGTTGAGCATAATAACTCTGATATTTGAAGAAATGCATAATTTCGGGCCAGGTAGAAGGGTTAGAGAAAGAGACACTGCTGGTGATGCCACAGATGACTAATCCAGATGAGGGAGATGGGAAGTCTGGGAAGCCAAGAGCAACAGCCAAGGACAAGAGAGGAATTTGGTTTGAAAGGAGAGTGTTAAGACATCAACAGCCTGAAAAGAGAAGTCCAGGGTAATTTGTGGCCTGTTGAGTACCAGGAAAAAAGATGCGGCAAAAGAAGGCACAGATGTTGTGAAGAATGCAAGGAATTTATGACGATTCATAGTCTAACTCCGGGAAATGTCTGCCAAGGGCAGATCTCAGTGGACCATGGGAGCACTGGTTCAGTGAGAAGATATGTAAAGACTAGGACTTCACAAGTGACCTTTACCAGAGTATCATCTTGAACCAGAGCAAAGGAGGAGGAGGAGAGGAGGAAAACAAGAAGTTGTTTGAAAAAAAAAATAAATGTCAGCAAGTCTTTAGAAGTAATTAAAATGTTTCTAGGCCAACAGCCCCCTTTATCCTATTATTCTTTTCTTTAAGAAGTCCTCATCAATGACATGAACTCTGAGTTTAGAAATGAGGATGTATGCAGTGCTCTCCACATTATCTTATCAGAACCCATACAACTCAGTCAAAGAGCTTTACTTCTCTCCTCTCACCCCAAGTTTATAGAAGTTGCTACAAGACCTTGAGGATCATTTCTTCTTATCAAACTGAAGGTTTCTATATGCAGTTTTTATACAAATATGCATCTAATTGACATATTGGAGATTATGGAGACCGTAGCTATCAAGAAGTCAATGGACTTGATATTCTCCTTTCTCACAGGTTTGAGAGGCTTGGTGTGGGGTTACAGGGAAGAATATACTTTCTGGAAAGCTGGGAAGAGAAAATGGAGACTGACCTGCTAAAAGACTATGCATCGGAAGAGATCTGTTAGCCCTCACTTGGGCCCTCACTTCCTGCCGGAGTTGACAGAGCTAATTTGCTTAAGTATTAATATAAGCAGTGCCTCCATGCAACCTTCCCAAACCCAGATCTGAGCCAAAGAGAGCAGACAGAAGGCAAGTGTTAAAGGAAATAAAATGTCCCACAAGCAATATCCTGTCCCAATATGACACATTAGTCCTCAGGTTACTTGTTCCCAATGAGGCTAATGAATTCCCCAATCATGGGTAAACTGAAAAACAACTTCTGGGGCAACTGTCTCTAGTTCTCAGAAAGTAAATTCATGGAAATGAGCGACTGGCTAGAAGGCCAAGAGGACACTGCCTCAGAGTGGGATCCCAGAGCAGAGCAATGTGGTCATTCACAGCATGTTTGACTATGTGAGGAAAAAAATAAAAAGAAAGGAGTTTGGTTTCTCTTTTGTGATTTTGAATATCAAAGATGAAAATATTTTTCTTTGCTGAATTTAGTAAAATAAGTAAGAAAATCAGATTTTTCTTAGTTGAGAATAATATTTGCTAAATAGCATTCGTAAGTTTTAAAGAGGTAGGCATGCTATCAGTCTTAGATGAAATTAAATTAATAACAATATTTATCATGGACACAAGCCACAACTTAACCACATGTCTCCTTCTCCTTATTCATAATTTACTTCTTCAATTCAGAAAAATAATATTTGAGGAAAGAAGATTAGGATGAGTGGGTGGTTAAATGCTTACAGGCTTAGTGATTGCCAGATTACTAAGAAATCTCTTTAGTTGACCTTAAGTTTGCTATGATGTCCAAAGATGTATGAAATTCTAAAATACAATAATTTGAGGAAAGCCCTTCAAGTCTATTCGTCATGTTTAAGCAATCAAATATTAAGAGAAAAGGGAGAAAAATTATAGCAGCAAAATTCCATTCAAAGAAAAGAAGTAAAAGATGGTCTCATGAGTCCAGAATTTAGCTGAAAGTTCCTGAAATAATATAATAACTCTAGATGAACCGTTCAGTCTAATCTGCATACCTGCTTGGTATTTTGATAAATAATACTACAACTTGAGAACTCCTTGTACAGATTTTAAAATTTTAGTAACCTTAACATTAGTTGATTTTACCAAAAAAAGAGGTGATGTTTGAAAAACTTGTTTATAGTGGTCATTTTCTAATTTTATCTGCTGGGCAGATGTTGGGTACCAATGGAAGAGATGATGACCTGTCTGGAAGCCCATTCACTTTATCAGAGATGAGACAGCATATAGTTGTAGCTGGAATTTTCCAGGGAGACTATGCGTCTGTCCCCCTGGAAGGAACTGAATTATCTCCCAGAGGATTCGTATACCATACACAGACACCAAGGAAACCAGTGAAATAAAAAGTTGGCCATTATGAGGGCTACAAGTTTAGCATCCTGGCCAATAGTATTAGCAACCCTCCCAGGGCTTGTCTGCTTATTCATTTTTTGAAGATGCAGCTTTGTAAAAAGTAATGGTAAAAGACTGTGCCCACAATTTCACACTAATTTTCATTTCCAAGTGCCCACACAAGTGAAGGCCATCCCTCACTTATTCCTCTAAGCCTTCAGGACCCTGATTTCCACAATGTAGTTTGATTCTCTCTACTGTTTCAACAGCCCCAATAAATGACTCCCCCTATTACCCTCTTTGTAATTCACACCTGTATCCTCCTTGAACTGGCTTCTTCAATCCCCATACATGGTCTTGTCCCCTCCTCTTACTCAAGCCTGCCTCCCTATTAGACATTCCCTATTTTCCTCCATCAAATCCAACACTGATCCTTGCTTTCCTTAAACTCTTTGCTTCCTTAAATTTTTTTTCATCTAAATTTAAACCTGACAGAGAGGAAACTCCAGGTTGTCTCATCCAACTTCTCTTCACTATATATTTCCCTGTTATTAAGGAGAAGCACTGATATGCCATATGTACATTATTGATTAAAAAGCGGGTAGCACAACCAGCCAGATAATCCTTAAGGTCATGTTGTTAGGAGTGCTTGATGCTCTCCAGTACTTTGGTGGTCAACATGAGAAAACTGGATCTCAGAGAGTTGGGGTGACTTGTGAGTTTGCACCAAGGATCTGGAGCTAAAATCCAATGTTGTTTTCAATATACCACATGGCCTTCTTCTTCTTCCCTCTCGGCATATGGCACTCTTGTAGGTGCTACAGAAACACTTCCCAGGACCTTTCAATTCAGGAACAGCGCTGGCGACACACCGGCATGAAAGGGACATCACACACAACCCAACTGGCACTAAACTGCACACCATGTGGTTATTTATACCATGTAACACCCTGGCCACCTTCTCCTTCACTCCCTCTTCCTCCTTCTCTTCCTGTGTTCAATCTGTCGCTGACTCTGGCTGTTCCTTCTCTACAATAATGCCGAGGGCTGTGTCTGCTGCTGTGGAGGCGGCCTTCCAACAGCTCACTCCCTGAGGCAGGCCCAGTGCCTCTTCTTACGGGGCCTCCCCCTCCCAACACTCTCCCTTCAGACACGCCAGACTGCCCTGGCAGCTGTCACCCCTTCACCTGCCATCCTGACTGTGTCACACCCACCCCTGGGAAAATCTCCAGATGTGCCCTGAGCAAAACACAGAGGCCTGAGTGGGGAGACTGACAGGGAACAGGGCCCCTGAGAACGCAGAGCAGGTGCCAAGTTGCAAAGAAAAGAGAAATGATAGACTTTAGAGTGAAACTAAAAATAAAGAGAATGTGTTTCAATACTCTTTTGGCTGATTCATCTTTCTGTGGCACCAGAGAGAAGGGTGTTACCCTCTATTCACCAGTGCCTTATGTTTTGCCTACAAGGCCTCTCTTACCACATTTGAAAGAGTAAATGAACAATAACAATGCAAGTAGAAGAGATAAAGTTGGTAGCATGGCTACAATCTCCAGGTTGGAGCCAGTCTCATCTTACAATTTCCGTCATAGTCTTTCTCAAAAAATTGAGACAAGTGATGTCCATATACATAATTCCTCAACATCCCTTCATATTCTTTTTCTTGTTGTCTATTTTCATCTCATTCAGGCATGGGTCCAAGACGGAGTAGTGACTAAGTGGGCCTGGTGACATTATATACTTGGTGACTGCTTATTCCCAAAGTGAGGTTGGCAGGAGAGGGAGCCCAAGTTTTCAGCCTAATTCCTAGGCTACTATGAAGTCTGCATAGAAATTGTCCTAAAATTCATCAGTAAGTAAAAATATCAGCAGTTGTCAGTAGGAAGAGAGGAGAAGATACAAAAAAGAAGAGGAAAGAAAGAGCTGAGGCATGAAGTGAAGAGAGAGGAGAAAAATACGTACGCTGGTTGAAAGTGATTGGGAAACCACTTCTGACCACCTATTTTGCCTGCATACACCTCATGCCTTGCAACACTGTTTTGAAAGAAGTGGATGATAGAGATGGTAACACTGAATAGCTATTGGGGAGAAATCAAAGGTAACGAGAGTTCAAGATAAGCTCATATGACTTTGCCTTGTTTGACTTGATAGATGCATCTATTTTCAGAGGGTCTGTTCTAGATTAAAAACTATTTAGAACAACCTATACAACCTATAGTTTGGATATCCTTTCAAAGGGAATGGTTATTCATTTACTTTAATGGCAAATAGTCCTCCTCTATCTAGAAAGGATCTTTTTCAACAAAACATTGGAAAGGATACATTTTTAAGATTAAGAAAGGAGGACAATACCTGCCCAGCGAGCTATGTTATCCAACTCAGCTCCATAATTATACTGCTTAAAATAACTAACATTTATCCAGACCTTACTGCATACCAGACATTGTACAAGATATTTTGCACACATTATCACTTAATCTTGGAGGTACTCTTTTACATATGTCCATTTTCTATAACGTCTGAGTCTTAGAATATTTGGTGTGTCTTTCCCAAGGTGAACAGTGAATAAGTGGCAGAATCCAGATCTGTCTGACTCCAAAACCTGTGCTTTTAGCCATTCCACATATTGCCTCCTTCATTGGTATGACTGATGTCACAGGCAGATCATGCTCAAATCCTGCAATATGTTCTAAATAACTGAAACTATGTAACTAGAAAATGGTAGCTAACTTATATAGCAGGCCCAACTGAAGTCATTCAAACATAAAAATGACCTCTTGGCATTTGATTATCTTTTACCTTAGACGTTGATAAACCAAACCATTCCCTTAGGGCAACATTTCTGTCCAGCAAAGCATTTCTCTTGCCAAAATATAATTTTGTTGGCTACATCTATCTCCTCCAAGCCCTGGAATCAGACCTAAGCTAGTAAATTGTGCTGTCCTGGCAAGACGGTTGTCCTCCAGGGCATTGTATCAGGCTAAAGTAATACATCATGTTGCTTCCCACTCTGTCGGCCCATTTCTCCAGAGTCCTAAAACGGTAATATTTCTGCTCTGAATTGCCAGTTTTCTTGTCCCTAGGCCTTGTGCTTTAGTTTCCTGGTCTTAGAGATAGGGGCGGACTAAATAACTTTTTACACCTGCCCTTGAGTGGAGGCTTCCAAAAGAAAGGAGGCTTTAAAGAAAATGGAAGCCCCATGGATCTCTGCTTCATTCCTTTCAGACCCACAGATACACAAACATTGACTTGATTGGGTCACGAGAAGATTTTGGTCTTTTAGGGTTGTGGGGATTTAGTAGCTGAGAAAGAGTTGCTGAGTGGTGGGGGTGGGGTCAAATAGAGCCAAGATTCCTAGAAAAGATGACCTCGTCCAACTGAGAAGTAGTGGGACCAGCAAATACCGGCAGTTAAAAATTAACATAGGCCAAAATGAAATCAATGCCTAAGTGTGATAGGTTTTCCAGAAAAGTTCATGACAGGTAGTTCATAGAAAAGTGGACATTTTCTCAGTGTTCACTTTTGCAGATGCCAAAGGTCAATCCTACTTGAAAGCTCCTTGTGTAGAAAAGCAGAAATGTGTAGAGTCCACTAGCAACATATAAGGCAGAAAAACTTCTTCAAAAACAATCTTAATTTCAAAGTGTAGGACAGTAGCCTTGATACTGATGGTAGATCACTTGACTCCCTGATACATGTGTAAGTGTGTGCATGTATGTTATTCTAAGTGTAATAATGTACCTAGTTTACAGAAGTGAAAGCCTCTTTCAGTATCTTTACTAATCATATGACAACATATATCTCAATAATTGTTTTCATTCAAGTGTGATTTCCATAAACATTTTTTAAAGGTAAAATACTGACTCATCAAAAGGCTTTAAGCTAAATGCCAATCCTATGAATTCAGAAAATATCAACCATCAATGTATCACATTTTGTGTTTGGATAAATAGTCTTATCGCAATTTTCCTTATGTTAGAAATTCACGATAGGAGCCTAGTTTTCCATATAAAGCCATAAAATGTGTAGGAAGGACTGAGAAGTAATTCTCACTTTTCCACCAATGAAAATAACAATTAAAATGCTAAAATAGAGACAAGTTCAAGATTACTCACCCAACTTTCCTAGAGTATACCAGGCAAAATTATGTCAACTGAATGATTTTTTATTAGACAAGGTGGCCCATGGGGAAACATTGCCCTAAGAAATTAATCATTCTGAGTTACTCTAAATTGTCAACATGTCTGGAGGTTTTGGATAAATAGTTGGTGTAAGAAACCCAATTTTCTGGCTTCTGTGGATTCTTACTGTAGTAGTTAATTTTGAGATCAATCTTCAGTTAATCAAAGTTAAATGGAAGTAGTTTCTTATTACTTAATAACTCCATTTGTGTTTTCCATCAAACATGTAATTGTGGATTTTCTTAGAAACAGCCAATTTGAATTGTCTTATTTCTTTTTTTCTGCCTTCAAAATATGATTGACTTTAGAACCTATTCCTGTTAGCAATTTCTAGAAAATAGTTTCATTCCTCAGAACCCAAGTAGTAGCAAGTTGTGTCTTCAGAACTGAATATTTCCCTGTTTGCAAAATGTTTGCATTTTTCATTGTTTAAATATTGATACTTCAAATCAATGTCTCCTCTTTCCATTGACAGGGTTTAAATAATTAAAGTAAAGCTTTCTCAATAAGAGGGCAAGTTTCAAAGGAAATTAAAATTCAGTACAGCATCGCAACTGCCTTCTGAGAAACCTATAAGAAGCACAAGCATACATAGCACCAGAAGAGTTAGTATCATTTCTACCAGTAATGCACAACTAGAGCTCTTTGTTCTAAAAATTATTATCCCAGTTTAATCTCAGCATTACACCTTCTCCTTCAGAGATGGAGGGAAGCAAGTTGCTTGCCTCCATGACAAAATGTGAGACTCAGCTAATTGGTGTGGTTTTGATGATGCCACAGTTCTGCCCAAAACCCTTGTAACTAGCAAGTTTGCCCTGAAGATTATTGAATTACTCCACTGACCATGCATTATTTAAAGGGAAGTGCTATTATTATAGAAGCCAGCTGCTTAACCATTGGAATTCTGTCTGTTCGCCTACTTTCAAGACACAGCAGTGCACTGTGACTACATGTCATGTCTACGCGTAATGGAGTCAAAGCCTAGGTTAGGTGGTGGCCAATTTGTCTGCTAAGCAACATTTGGTGTGCATGCTTTGGAGCAAAACTACTGACTAGATAAATAAATAAATTTTCGATGTCAAGACTCTGTCAGCAAGAAAAAAAATCTGTGAAATTTTATACATGTTATCTGTTCATGCTAATGGTGGAGTGAGTATAGAGTCACTTCATAATGCCAGTACCACAGAACTCTGGGAATGTACCTACTTGTAGAAAGGACTCTCCTTTTTTCTATTCTATTTCTTTTTTTGGTAGTCCCAAGTGAGGAAAAAATATTTTAAGCCTCTTGGGGAACTCAAGTAATAAATAGAAAAAAATTTTTTCACTTTCTAAGTTAAAAAAATATTTGAACCTCTTTGTTGAAAACAATGTAAGTAACTTCCAACCATACTGAATATTTGGCCTAGATGGGTTTTCTCCTCCATTTATTTACTTGTTACAGAATCTGAAATAGATGGGACCATGGCAGTCATACATTGCGTACAATACAGGAATATGTCCCTAAGATCTCTGGCAGGTGTTCATACAGTCTTTACTTAACTGTTTCTAACAATGGGAAGTTCATTATCTTTAAAAGAAGTTTATTTCCTTTTTAACACTTTTGTCACAGTGGCCTCTCAATTAGTGAGAAATGATTTCTTTGGTTACATATCTTGATGTAGAACCAGAAATCGAGCCTATAGGATACTTCAAAGGATGAAATAAACTTTAAAAGGCAATAGGTAAACATTTGCTATATTCATATATTCCCAATGAAGTGCCACTAGTCCATTGTAGATATGATGAATATATGAACAAAGAAAAACATCTTTCTAAAACTGTGGTAACTAAAGTTAACCAGCAGTTACATTTATGGTAAAATCCAAGACTATATACCACCATTTCAACAGTATTTTTTTAGAAGATATAGATATAAGGTAAACTTTTTTTATGGGGCATTACAAAAAAGTCCTAAGTTTCTGTTCCTAAATTCATTCATCTATGGACTGGAAAAGCATAGCTATTTTATAGACTGAGCCATGTTAAATTCTGAGCTCATCTAAGAAAAAGGACAAAGCAGATAAATATCCAGGTGTGTTATTATTATTTTTTTTTTTTTGCTGTGCTGATGATTACTTTCTATTTCATAAGAGGAAATAGACCTGTGGTGAGGTTCATGTCTACTGATAGTCTCCAAGAAGGGAATATGCAGTACATCGTGTTTTCTGCCTTCCCAATATTTAGGGTGGTGTCTTCCTCCAGAAGGAAGATTACATTAGAGATGCATGAAATGGAAATGTTAAAGGGGTCCTGGAATTGCAGACCCTACCCCTCTCCATCTTCAACCCATAAGCATGAATTTTGCAATTAGTTGTTTCTGAGTTAGCCAAGTTTGAAGGTTTTTGGAACCACCTTTACCAACCCAGCTTTAAACTTCAAATTACTATTCTATACTATACAGCAAAAAAATCCCAATTATGTCCCATTAAGAAATGTATAGTTTCGACAAAGAGCAACCATTACCTATGGTGAACAACAGGGATACCTCAAAGTAGACCAAGTCACCTTCTTCTTCCCACCCTAAGAGAAAAACCAGTGTATCAGCTACACTTAACTGGCTGACCCCTTCAACCTCTTGAAATAACCACTTAGCAAAAAGTATGTAGAACTCTTTTGTGGATTACAATGAACCATGTAAGTCCATTCGTGTCCTTCCTCTAATTTATAGTCCCAGGAAAAGATTATAAAAACAAAAACAAAAAACATTGTTTACATTGCCCAGGGGACTGGCTGAGTCTCAGCTTGCCAGAGCCCGGCTGGCGAGCAGAAGCAGAGAGTCTTCTGTACTAGTGGATTCTCCAATGGCAAGTGAAAACACTACTGAGGCTTCAAATGGGGCCAGCTGCCTGTCCCTCCCAAACCCCTCAACCATGAGGCACTCACAGGGCTTGCCCCAAGTGAGAAAGCAGACCCCACCCAAAGAGACCACAAATGAACCCTGCCTGAGTTACTACCCTCAGCTGCCCTAAGAATGACAATAAACCTGCCTTACACGGAGGAAGCATCCCCAGACTGCTGTGCCAAACATCAGGAAAACATTTGGGTTTGTAGAGGATGCCATGAACGGTTGGCCCTTCAAGCAGCAAGGCAGCCAAACTAGTTTGGTAGCAGGCCATTACCAAGGGTCTGATCTTCCCTAACTAGGGAGTTCAAAATATACATGGGGATTTTGATCTTCAAAACACCATTCTGCAGAATGGTGTCATTATTGCACAAACATAAGACTTTTTGTTTAAACTATAACATTGTCTTCTTTGTTGGGAATAAAGATTGAATATATGCCAGATTGATTAATTGGATTCTTCAGGATCAGTAGTTCACAAATTTTCCTCCATGAAGGCTGGATATCAGTGCAGAAGACCAGGCCCCCTGCCTCCCAAGCGAGGTAAGGGAGATGAGAGAAAGCCAAGTTCCAGTCCCCCCACCTTTGCCTGAGCCAGAGCAATTTCACTTTTGTCTGCTTTATCTATTGGTATATAAGGATGATTTGGTTTAACAGAAGTTCTACTTTAAAAAAAAAGATTACAAAGAACTTAGGTACACTTTCAGTTCCCGTGGCAAGCTCATGTAAGCTTGTTTTGCCCTCTCTTTTAATTCTAGAGCCAGAAAAATTGTGTCCAAATCAAAACAATGCAAAAGAAAACTAAACCCAAACCTATTTGCCAAGTAAAGAGGTCTAACTAATTTGCGAACATCAAAAGAAATTTGATTCATAATGTGCCCTCTGGGCAATTAGAAATCACATGAAAGATGGACATTTAGTTCATTCTATCTCAGTGTAGTAGTTGTTCTGTAAGAAACAGAATTGATTGTTCTGGTCTCTCCAGGGTGATAGTAGAGGAGGCACCATCACACTAGTACTGTTATCAATTCCGAATTCCAAGGCTTCTGGATGCACTTAACACTGAGAGACTGTTTTGTCACAGACTATATAAGATCCTGGAAAAGGGTACTCAGAGAACATAACAAACATTTCTTTAGGATCTGCTTTACGTCAGGTGATGTTCTAAGCACGTTTCATACATTATCTCATGTAATCCTCAAAGAATTCTTATAATGAAATATTATTAAATATACTTTACAAATGGGTAAACTGGGCCCAAGAGGCTTAAGTGACTTGGCCATGGTTACACGACAGGTTTCCTGGGCTCTCTGAAGCACTTGAACTCTACAGGGAATAGATCTGAGTTTGAATCCTGATTCAACCCCTTATTGCATGAATCACTTAAAGCAAGTCATTGCCCACCCTGAGTCTCAGTTTCCACATCAGTAAAATGAGGAGCCCTTTCCAGACTTAAAACTCCTTTGATTCTCAACCTGACGTCACAATGGTAGCAGTTAAGCAAAAGAGCAAACACTCGAGCCATCCTGCACATAAAAACTATGCAGATTTGCTAAAAAGATGAAGAAAACTTAAAACATTTTCTTCTTTTAATTAATATTCTTAGCCTTCTCCAACCTAAGCGAATATTTAAGGAAAGACTAGATTTGGGCATAGACAAGATCCTTGACTACAGGCTTCTGAGAACTCGAGAATTAACACAAATAAAGTACATGCTGCATGAGTTGATGCTAAGGAGTGTGGGGCAGAGTCCAGAGACACATCAGAATCCAGAAGGATCTGTGGGGTCAGGAATTGTTGGGGAAATTTTAGGAAGAGGTTGAGATGTGTAGGTGGACCAGGTATGAAAAGAGGAGAGGCTTCAGGGGCTGGGTGGAACTGTGAAGAAAGCAGTTTCCCCTCTAAAGCCAGGCCACTGTGTGTTTGATTTGCACAGACAAGCCCACGGGGTATGGTTCAAGCAGTCGGAGGGCACCTCAGACAGGCATTGTGGACGAGTGCTGCTTCCGGAGCTGTGATCTGAGGAGGCTAGAGATGTACTGCGCACCCCTCAAGCCTGCCAAGTCCGCCCGCTCTGTCCGTGCCCAGCGCCACACCGACATGCCCAAGGCTCAGAAGGTAAGCCAGCTGGTGGGGAGGGATCCACCATCCTCAAGATATTGAGGATACTTGTGGGTAGGCCAGACAGAAATTATGCCCCACAGTCTCCTGGCTTACAGGTCAAAAAAGCACCATTCTCACCTCAGATATCCATCCCTTTGGTCACTCCACATTGCAAATTCTCCTTTCCACTGCTCTGGACAATCTGATCCCAGAAGACAATGGAGAACAGTCACTAAACGTGAGCCTTGGTATCAGACAAAACGGAAGTCCTAGCTTCACCAGTGACCAGCTGAGAGCCCTTGGCCAAATAACATAGCCTATCCAAACCTTAGTTTCATCAGTAAAATTGGGGTAATAATATCTACTGCATCAAGTTGTTTTAAGAATTAATAAATAGATGTGCACTTCTTTTCACATCCTGCACAAATTAACTGTTGGACAAGTGTTACCATCTTTCATAATTATAATTAATAACAAAGCATGTAACTTTTCAAGTCCTAGTATTCTGCAAAGGTGTAAAAAAATATATGTTAAAATGGGAACTATTTGAAATTCACATTCAGTAACAAATTCAATTAAAGAAAAACCTCACTAAACATAGAAATTTCTGTTTGGCTCTAGGAATACCTAGAAATTTCTAATGATCAAAATCTGTGTCTTTATCTATGACCTAGACTTCAAAGAAACCTTACAAATACTATCTATGCCATCAAAAGTACATAAATCATCTCATGCATATTAGTCACTTTATAAATTTTGTTGAATGAGTGAATAAATGAGTGAACAAATGAGAAGTGCTTAAATTTTAGTCCTGAAGTAGAAAGAATGAGAACTGAAGAGTCAAGGGTAGGTGAAGGAGAAAAAAGAAAGTGAGGAAGGGTGGGTAAGGAGAGTAAAGCCCAAGTAGGTCTCCTTGGGAACACTGTTTGAAAAACCAAAACCGGAAAACAAAAATAAAAAACTGTGGTTTTGCTCTTTGGAGCCAAAACTAGCATTGTGCAGAAAGCATAAGAAGAGAAACCAAGAAGTTCACAGTGACATATGTGCTGATTCCTGGTCCTATACTGCAGCTAAGCCAGGAAGATGACCAGGAAGCTTAGTGGAGAGGTGACCCCAGGGAGCCACCATGAATGATGAAAAGGGCTTAGGCACAATTTGGTGCACAGAGAACACAGTAACCAGTGGGTAAGTCAGGAAGCAAGCATCACAGAAGTAACTTAAGTGAATGTGTTAAAGAAGTGTGCTTGCAGGGACAAAGGCAGGTTAATTCTTTCTCTTCCCAGGTAACCCAGTACCTCAAAATTTCCAGCTGGGGAGAGGGTGGGGGTCAGAAATAAGTCCCAGAGTTCTAGAAGTTTGGGTCTTTTGGCTGTGGCCTAGACATCCCTCCAGCACTAATGTTGTCTCCTGTACCACATGGAGCCCAGGCATTCTGGGCTGACTCAAAGGCTCTGTCTTCTGGGACACACCAAGGGAACCACCTGTTCTCAATACAATTATTTTTGTGATGTTTACAGTATCATCCCCCATCTACCACCAAGAAAACGAAGTCTCAGAGGAGAAGGAAAGGTGGGCCAAACAAACACCAAGGAGGGGAACAGAAGGTGGGGACGGAAGCAAGTCAGCAGATGAAAGGAAAGAAGAAAGAGCAGAGAAGGGAGACTGGAGCTAGAAACTGAACACAGAGGCAAAAAAAAGAAACTGGAGGAGAGAAGGACTAAGCAGACAGAGGCAAGGACGATGAGAGAGAAGCAGACAGCGATAAAGAAAAGTGGGAAGTGCTATAGAGGAATGAAGAACAGTAGGCCTGGTGGAGCTAGATAATGCATGTGATGGAAGGAAAAGGAACCTGTTGTAGAATGTGGATAACAAACATGGAGATAATGGAAAAGAAAAATGTAATGCCCAAGGAAGTCCAAAGGAAAACAAAGGCAAGAATGAAAAAAAGAACACAAATTATGAAAGAGGCAAATAAGATACTACATTCCCCTCAAAAAAAAAAATAAAATAAGAATAAAAGAATTAAGATAGAAATCAAAGCTTTTATCTGCATTTTAATACTTTGTGTGAAGCTATTATAGAAGAATTTCCCAGGTCAATATATGTCCAGAGTTAAATATTAACCCAAAATTCTCAGCAAGACTAAATTGTGTCATAGAAGTTCCCAGATTTTCTTTCCTGCAGTGTCATTGGAGGCTGGGTTTCTTAGTCAAGTCCAGGTTCAGGCCAAAGGGCACTAAGTATTTGCCTAAAAGCCTGTGAGGCTGGTGAGGTAACCTACAAGAGAAGGTCACTGAACCTTTTTTTTTTTTTTTTTTGCACTTTGGAATCAGATATAAAAATGTGTTAGTTGGATCAGTCTCTTGAGCTTCCATAACAATGTACCACAGACTGGGTGGCTTAAGCAACAGATATTTCCATACATTTCTGGAAGCTAGAAGTTCCTATATCCAAAGAGGACACGTTTTAGGTAATGAGAGTCAGGACTTTAACAAACTAGTGGCCAAGGAGAGACACAATTCAGCCCATAACAGAAGACTTCTGATGTCTGATTACTGCCTTCTAATCCTATCTTCTATAAAACTCTATATGTCTATCTCTGTCTCATATGTGCATGTGTGCGTGCACACACACACATACACACACACACACATCTAGGTTTTCAGATATGAAATCTTATAAGTTTCTGTCCCATGGAAACACTAGGACAAAAAGCTTCTGAAATTGATGGGTTCAATTCCTTCACTTTAAAGATAAGAATACTGAGATCCATACAAGGGCATGCTTGAGTTCTAAGCTGCCCTCCTTCTGGCCAGGAGAGAAGACCACATAATCAACATGGACTAAGAAATAATTCCAAAAGGAAAAGACAGGTCAGAAATAGATGGCACATGAAATCTTCTTAACTAAATAGTTTTCCCTGAAGGTAAAAAGAAAAAAAAAAAAAAAGCCAAGTAGAACCTCAGAATTCAGGTCTTGTAAATCTTCTCCTTCAGCTTCTTTGATTTAATTAGCAGGCTTAGAGTCTTCACAGATATAAAACAAAAACTCTCAAGATCACCCAAATTGTGAATTATAAGACCTGAGAGAGGGTGTAGGAAAGAAGTGGTTGCCAAACAAATGATGACACTTGGTGTAAGAAGATGACTAAACCAAGAAGTGAAACATTTCCTCCAAGTAACCTATTTTGAAGATGTCATGGTATAGAGGAACCTCTTTTCCGCCTAATCCTTCATGCCCCTGATGTTTCTACTTCAGGATCATCCTTGCTCTATGGTACAGTGAAAATACAGGATATATAATAAGTATAATATAACAAAATATGTAAGGCCATGTCTAAGGCTCAACCCGGGAGGAAAAGTCCAATCAGAAACATGTCAAGCCTAAGATGGGAGCTAAGCCACTTCTGCTATGGTTACAAAAGCTTGGCCTATCTGAATAGAAAGGGTAGGCTGGTGCCTAAGCCCATGTAGCCAGCCACCTTATTCAGGAGATGCAGAGTTCCTCACTAAGACATCCATGCTTTGAGACCAGCCTCATGCATAAGCCAATGTTTATTGTGACCACCACCTGAAAGTAGCCTGCAAACACAGATGGTTCTTCAAGTTCCACAGAAGAATTAACAATTCATGTCCTATGGAAAGGTTCCTTAGAGGATTATCTTGTCCCTATTTCATTGTTGACTGAGCAAATGTCAATTATGACTCAGGGTTTTGGATAAACTCTAATTATACTCTATGATAAACTTCATTCAAAAGAAGTGAGGCAGACACTATAAAAGAAAAAGAAAGGAATGAACTTTCTAGTTAAAAAAAATGCTTAACTCTCACACTGTGGATTAAAATACACTTCTTTTTGGAATGGGTTTTATCAGCTCTAAAGCAATCATCTTGAATGCCTACATATGATTTCTGAATAATACGAAGAAAGTAAACAGGAAGGACCTATTATTGTCTTTCTATGTCCTCTTTTCTAGAGTCAATACCAAGCACCTAGTGATACATGGCATATAATGCTAGATGGAGTGGCGGGTGGGTGGATGGATGGATAGATGGATGAAATAGATACACAAATTTAAGTGAGACAGGCAGTTGAATAATGGTAGAGAAAGACCATAAAAATAAGCATCATTGCTGAGATGAAATGCTTCCTCTCGTCCTTGCATAGGGCAATGAGGCATGGACAGAGTAAAAAAGAAAAGGAAGGCAAAAGAGTTGCACTGATACAAGCCTAGCATTGCATTTCTAGAGATTAAACTGAAATCGTTCAAGGACCCACTGCTAAAGGTGACAACTGGCTGAGTAGTACTTTATAGTGAATGTTATATACCTGTTGCTTTCCTGGATGTTTTCTTGGAAGTGGGCTGAGTATTGATCATCATTTAAAATTCTTTTTCTACCATTTCTTGGCGCAAATTGATGATTGTGTGTAAAACTAATGGGAAGATGGAAGAAATCATGATCCTGAAATAAAATTGTCAAAAAATACTTTTATTGAGCACCGACAATGTGCTAATCTCTGTACTAAGATGAAGGAGAATTTTAAGATTGAAGATGCAGTAAAACATGGCAGTTAAGAATACAGACTCTAGAGTAGTGCTGCGCAGGTTGAACTCCCGACTCTTACTTACTGATTGTGTGGCCTTGGGCAAATCATGTCATTTACCTGTGCCTTGGTTTTCTCATCTGTCAAACAACGGTGTTATTTGAATCTACCTCCTATGGTTGTGAGGATTTATTGAGATAATATCTATATAAATATGTATGTGAGCATTTGTGTATAAATACATATTATATTGCTTAAAATTATTCCTGGAACACAGTAATCACTATTAGAGTTTTAGCTAATATTATTTTATCTAGTGCTGAAAATTAGAGCCATCTGAAAAAGAAATAGACCCCTTTAAGTAGAATTGAGTCTTGTATCACTAAAACCTTCAAGGCCAAGCTTGCTAGCATTTTTTGGTGAGGTGGTATCGGGGCTTCAAGCAGATGATAGAAGGGAACTCAGTGACCTAAGAGCCCTTCCAACCCAGAGAACCCCAGTTCTATGAATAATTACAGCTTAAGTGAAAGCTCAGCTGTCCCATGTGAGCAGCCATTAACTTTTATTTCAAGGTCACAGAATGAACTTTCAGAAACCACCATTTTTCTCAACCAGTTAAAATCAAATGTAATATGTGTTTTCATTTCATGGTGCCTGAGGAAAACTTAATTGTAGCATGAACTCCAGCTCTTACTAGTTTTAAGTAAAATTGCCAAAATAAATAAAAATGTGGGATATTTCCGGGCTCACACAGCTTCCGGGACATTTCAGTTTCTAGGGCTGCCGATCCAGTGCCTTTCACAAGCATTTGATCTTCTTTCAAACATCTCTTGAAAACAAACAAAACCTCATACAGCTTCAAATGTGCGTGCTGTTAGGATGTAAGGGTGGAAAAAGAAGCAAAAAAAAAGGAGTCCTCCAAGAGCCTCTATCCCCTCCTTTCACCCCTTGACCACCCTCCCACCAACCACCAACAGGAAATAATGTTTTCTTAAGTAGTAACATTTTGCAATTTCTCAAGTCCATTAACATCCCTGGGGAAAGATGAGGTCTATTCTCTTGTCTGTGTGAAGGGAATAAGTCTTTTTCACTATTTAATAGGTAACAGGGAGCTGACTTTTAATCCAAGGGCAAATTTGATAGTTTGAAGTTAAAGTGGTGGACACCTTTGGTAGCAATAAGAAGATAAATTGTTTTAGACAAAGCAGGATGCCCTTTTATGAGGTTAGGGATTTGGGGTGAATCGTTCCCAACATTTTTGGTAAATACAATTTCTTGGCTTTTCTTTCAGTGAAGAATTTCTCAGGTTATATGCTCATCAAAATGATTAAAAGCCCAGCTACTAACTGCTATGAAAATCAGTGACAGTATTTATTGACCTAAGCAAGACAAGTTCACTTTTAAAGAAGGAGCAGGTGAAGTTAACAAATGTACTTCAGTGGCCACTAAACTTCCAGGTCAAAATCAGCTTCTCCATCCTTAGGGTGCTAACTGAAATTTGAGCACCTTTCCCTGATGTCCACATTTTGCGGTTCATCTTTGATGGGACTCTTTAATGCCCTTGGTGCTACCTCTCTTTTATCCAGCAACCAAAAGAGATTATTTAGAAATACTGACTTATGTTTAAAGTCAAAAAGAGAGAAAGAGAAATTGAGAATAACAGGGAAATTATGCAAGATGTGGGACAATGGACCTGTAAGTCCATACTTGGTACTTCTAGAGAATAGCCAGGAAAGTTCTCACCATATACTAGAAGCTCAATTACAGATCTGATGGGATATTGTTAGATAAGTAGCAAGAGCTAGAAAACATTTTGGAAAATTCTTATATTTATTTTATTAGCTAATATGGTTACAGTCTTAAGACCCATTGGTCAGTTGAACTTTTGAAAAGTGGAAGTTTGATAGAAAAAAGAATGCATCCAACCAATTTTAATTCTAAATGTCCTTGTTGGTAATTTACAATCTATAATTAACTACAGAAAATAGTTTTGAGGAGAAAGGTATTCTTTTCTCTACTTTCTTCATGTGTATGTGTGTGTTTATATAGTTTTGCGTTCTACCATTGTTGCAACCACTAGGGATTTGGGGTGAATCACTTTCCAAACTTATAGGTAAATATAGAATCTTGGCTTTTCTTTCAAAGAAGGCAAATTCTTATGTGAAAACTAATCATCGTTCAGGAGAAATCACATTATTCCTTTATCTTCTCAAAGGCCCAGGTTTAGTCCTAAATTAAATATTATTCAGGAAATAATGGGAACATTGTTGAAGGGGCAGAAAGGAGTCACTTTTCTTTATATTGTATATTCTAAAGGTCCATGTTTTTCAACTACTTCCAATCTGATCTACAGAGAGAGAGAGAATGGCTCTGTAGATCAGAAAACAGAAACTTTCACATAGAACCAATTTGCAACTTTAGAAACTCTGAGGTCTAATTCTTGACCCAGCACAATCATAGCTCAGTGCATCCAGCCTGCCTTCATTCCAGCATCCCCTGCCCCTACTTCTATTAGAGATTGGGGTTATTGGCAAAAACAATCCAATGCCTCAATTCACTCTGGCATACATACACTTCTGTTCCCATTGGATCATATGAAGTTACATCCATTTATTTGAGTAGGCATGTATTATTATCTCTCTGGAAAGAAAGTGGCAATGATTTATACCATCCTACATGGCTTTTCTAACTAGTAAGGTCAGAATTTCTATAGGAAGGTAGGATTTTAAAAGCAAGACCTATGAAAGACTAAGCATGATGGCAGTTCTTCTACCTGGTAAAATAACCCCGAAGTTCCCACTGAGAGACCAAGAGATTTTACATCAAACCCAAACTGACCAAGTCGCCCATTCTTCTAAGATGAGATTCTTATGCCAAAAAATTTTCTAAAATTCTGTGTAAAATATATAAAATGTCTATATGGAGCTTTCTGTCTGGCCAGGAGGTCAAGTAATCAAAGACCAACTCAAAGATCCCTGCCATCTGCAAAAATACTATGTGCTCTTTTCACAGCTATAAATAACAATTATGACAAGACAAAAATTTCAAATGATTAGGTGTAAGACCATGGCAGGTTGAAGGTTGGGTAAGGATTTCTGTTGACTGTTGTAGACTTGGGAATATGCAATATTTATGTCATGGTGTGAGTGTGGCATGCTTGAATAGTTCCAGGAGGCATTGTAGGAGTAAAAAATAAGGAAAGCAAAAATGAATCAATAAATATATAGCATTATTACTGTCACTTTGTCAGTATCGGTTGACTTAGGCCACTGTTGGATGTTCTGGTCTTTCTGTAAATAATGACATTTATTTCCTTCTTCAAATGAATATTAGGATAGAGACAGAAGTGATTTTGGCACAATGAAGCAATTCTGATTTCTAAAAACTATATACATGCATGAATTGTTCTTGTGCCATTTTCTGTCTTAGAAAAGCTCTGCTGGCACCATGCATGTTTACTTTTATATGCTGAAAGGCTCCCATCAATCTCAAACAGATGCAAATCACTTTAACTTGTCATAGTGTTTCATAGTGTTATTTTGTTCATCCTAAAAGTTCAGACAAGTCTTCCAAACTTCCAAAATTTCTCTCAATTCAGCGAGGAGGAAAATTTAGAACACAGAATTTGAGTGTTCTGCCCAGATGTGTCACACACACAAAGAATGAGTGGAGGAAGGCAACACCCTTTCCTACCGATCCTGTGAACTCATCGCTATGGTGTTGTAATGACACCAAAAGGTACAACTCTGGGCCTCACATCTTCTCA
This sequence comes from Mellivora capensis, assembly GCA_004024625.1. Lineage (NCBI taxonomy): Eukaryota > Metazoa > Chordata > Mammalia > Carnivora > Mustelidae > Mellivora > Mellivora capensis. Next base: position 21,149 of record PISX010006377.1, read on the forward strand.
GAACATGGCAATATAAATCGCTTCATACACTACTTTAAATATTCCAGCATAAGTTGTATGTCAGATGTATGGCATTTTGGAGGCTTGAGAAAAAAAAATAGTCAAATCTAGTTTTTAGGTAAAAATGTGCTGAAACTTTAGCACATATCAGTGAAATTGCTAGAATGTGGTGTTTCACTTTTTAAAATACCACAACATTTGAACCTTTCAGCAATTCCAAAATCAACTCCCTCTGGGGAAGATACTGTGCTTAAACTTTTTTTTTTTAATTTAAAAATGTAACACAAACACAAACAGCTAACTAAACAAGCTGACCATAAAAACAACAGTCTAAGCAGTCTGAACCCTGAAGTGTTTTACAACATCCTTCAAGACTATTAAAGGCAACATAAATACCTCTTGCCCACAAGGGAAAATACCCTTCAGCACCTTTTTTTTCCCAGGCTTTTAAACAATTTTGGTAGTGATTTCTTACATCACAGACAGAAATTTTTGAAGTAGAGTCAGGTGGTATCCTTTGAAGAGTAAGAAAGTTGCTAAATCTGGATAATCCATGAATAATTATGGGACAAATATAAATTCCCTAAATCCTAGGGATTCCTAGGGATGCACCAGTCTCTAGAAAAAAGAAGTATACATCTGGTATCCCAGCATTCAAGGGAGCCCTGAGAACTCAGTAAGTAGATTCCCTTTCTCCAGCCAGGGAAAGGCAACACCCTCCTATAGGATGTGCTTTGACACCAGTAACTATAAAAGGTCAGTAGGCAGTAAGAATAGCTGGTATTTATTAAGCACATGCCCTGTGGTAAGGATTATAGTTAATTATTTCAGTTAATCTTCATCATTAGTATATAGGGTAAATATTAAAATTATCCCCATTGCAGAGATTTAAAAACTTGGGCTAAGGGGCGCCTGGGTGGCTCAGGTGGTTAAGCCTCTGCCTTCGGCTCAGGTCATGATCTCAGGGTCCTGGGATCAAGGCCTGCTTCGGGCTCTCTGCTCTGCGGGGAGCCTGCTTCTCCTCTCTCTCTCTTTCTGCCTGCCTCTCTGCCTACTTGTGATCTGTCAAATAAATGAATAAAAAAAAATCTTTAAAAAAAAAAAACAAACAAACTTGGGCTAAGTAAGGCTAAATGTCTTACCAAGGTCTTGCTCTAACAAATCTAAACTTTAGACCAGAATCTAAACTCAAGATGTTCATTGATACTTCTTGTACCACAACCCACCAACTGTAAGTCCCAAAATAGGAGGGGGCTCTGTGCTATTTCTCTCCATAAAGAGCACAGGAGGAAGTAGGAAGCCATGCAAGGGTTGCTATTTAAACTCTATTCTACTACTTCTATAGAAAAATTAAAACAATTTAGCCAGCTTTTCCTGGTTTGCTATGTTTATTCAAAGCACTGTGCCTCTGGGGAGGATATAGAGGTGAAGGAAACATGTTACCTGCCCTCAAGGTGCTTACTTTTCAGTGGGGAAACAAACATACAATTTACTCTACAACACATCAATGCTTTAACAAAGAGGCAGAGTGGACTCTGATAGCACCTTAGCCTGAGCAAACTGATGTTGCTAAAAAATAACTTCAGAGAATGGATCAAAATCAAGGGCTCTTGAAAGAGTAGGCTCTCTCACATGCAATTATGTCCGGTAAATGTGTAAGGGTGATCACCTGCACTCATAACAACATTATGAGGTGGGTGCTCTTATCCAACCCTTTCATTTTACTGAAGAGGAAACAGAGAGAACAATGTAATGATTGTTAAGGTCCTTAATCCTGAGGGCGGGGGCAGGGGTAGGATCCAAACTAGGTATGTAAGCCCAGGTCTTTGGGGAAACAGCTAAGACAGGGTTAAATGAGCAGGATATTATTAGGGGAAATGCCCATGTGAAAGAGGGGAGGAACTGGGAAGCCTGGGTAAGCCATCAGAACACAATGGAAGTCTGAGGGCAAGAGAAGAAGGACAGGCAGAGATAATGTTGGGAGAAGTGTCTTGAACTGCTGTACCGTCTAAGGAAACACTCAGAAAAGCCACTGGGTAGACCCTGAATCAAAAGTTTGGCAATAAAAGAAATCTTATGTTTCCCAGGAATGGGTCTACCTTATTATCCCCACCATACCAGTCTTGGCATTAGAGAAGATGCCAGCTCTGGGCCATTCACCATGGCCAGAGAAAAGTGTCTTATTGGAAAAAAAATGGCCATTCCCACTATAACCAGAGGAAAGGTAGGATGAGGTAATTTCCAGAAAAGAAGAAAAAAAAAGAGTCTAAGCAGAATGACATTACATTTAGTCTATATAACTTTTACTTTGTTGAAGAGGCAACTATCCCACCAGGGATATCCCACAAGTCTCTTGAAGTGTGCACATTTGTCCTTTGGTTTTAAAAGTCACATCCCAAAGCACCAAGTAGTTCTCATGACACTTACTCTCTTGGCTCCCAGAGATGAAAGGCTGACCCAACTCTCCTGGAATTGGAACTTGTGATTCCCTGAAGTAAAGAGGTAATCAAAGTTGATACTGAAACATCTAAATTGTCCTCCACAATTTCATGTGTCTCCAGACCAAACCAGCAAAATAGCTAAAGTACATCCACTATATTATATATGTTAATTGCTCTCCCCCACCCCCCATTTTGCCCTTTTTAGGAGAAGGTCAATGCTGAGTTAGGACTTTATGCTATACAATAGGCTGCTAATATTCCATGCTGGACAGTATTTTCCTAGCATTTCTTACAGGGTGCCAGGATTTTATTAGACTTTATGTCATACAATACTTACTTGTTTGGAGTAGTTGAGATGGAAACACAGTCTATTGAAAATGTCACTGCTTCCTCTCTGAAATTTAAAGAGACTATTATCATCCTTCTTTTAGATACTGTTTCTCAGGCAAAAATCTCATAAAGATAGGTGGGGCAAAAAGAAGGGCTTATAATATCCACAGGGTTAGCTTTTGCTAAATGAATAGTGTGTTACTAGATTCCTATCAATAATAATATAAATGGGTCCTAGCTCACTCTTGTGGTAAGGAACAGTACCCCGCCATAATTTAGAGTCTTGCCTTACCCTCTAAACAAGAATATACCACCATCTGGGATCATGGGCAGCTTATAACACTGTTAATTATTATTATTGTTGGAAAGATATTTGGACATTGAAGCACGTGATAATGTTTTATCTTTTGGGGAAAGAATATGGTAGAATGGCTAACTGGTAAGTTCCAGAATCAGAAAAAAACTGGATGTTTAGTTTTTCTAAGCTTCAGATTCCTTAAAGGTAAAATGAGCAAGACATAGTATCCATCTGCAAGAGAACTAGGAGAATTAAATAAGAAAAATATGTGCAATTAACACATATAATACAGTGCCCAGCCCTGAGAGATAGAACTATCTTATTAAAATAATAAGTTGTCTAGTTATTAGTCCTAGGTCTATCAGTTTGTTCTTATGTGACCTCAAGCAAGTCACCAAATCTTAGCATGCCTTAGGTTATAAATAAGACTGATGCCAATATCATGTTACTGGTGATTACCCTATAAACTACACAGTGTCTGCCAATGTTAATCAAGGTTATTGTGCTACTGCCATTGTTATTAGCTCTCAGTGATCTTTTTAATCAAAAAGTTTGTGGATTGCTTTCCTTTGTAAAGCCAGGAGCTAGGATAAGAGCCAAGAGACAATAGGAGAATGTGAATGTCATGTAATACCTCAGGGCATTTTCCAGCTTCCTAAATATCTGAGTATGGTACACAATGTCTTATAATGTATATCACAAATTAAGATGTTCCAAAACTTTTTCCCTGATGAGTTGGTTAATGTTTCCTTCAGCATGATAAATTTTCTCAATCAACCTGAGTAAGCTAGAGGACCAACATTTTTTTAAAATAATCTTACCTTCCCTGGTGTCAATAGGAAACAGTATTTACTCACTACTGTTTTCCTTTCAAAAATCTGCCTAGTTGCATACTAGAAACAGTTTCAGCTGGTTTGTTTGTCTTGGACAAGCTGTTGAAGTGAAAAGTTTTTGCTTGGCTGAATGTGGGACAGTTTCATAACCTTCAAGAAGTGCATTGAAGGTAGGTGCCAGCTCAGGCTACTTCCAACTTGCCTCCACTTGCTGCCCATTGTCAAGGGTGGCCAGCGTAATTAAATTAAGACAATGAGCAAAGCAACAGATGCGACTGAGACCAAATCTCTGAGTGCTTTTGTTTTGTCACTGTCATTGTCTTCAACAAAGAAGTCACATGTGAGAGCCTGGGAAGGGAGCCAAATGCAAACCAGACCACATCCCAGCTGGGTTTGAATGGCCTCCACCTTACGCGTGTATGCATGGGAACCATGCTACTTGGAGCAGTGTCTGCTCCACTCAAGTGAGTTTCTGCCCATGGCTTTGCTGCAGGGCCAAAACAGACTCAGAAGAAATACACCAGAGGATCCCTGTGCTCAGACTGACACTTCACCTCTGCTTTGAGAGAAAAGAAGAATCTGTTGGGGAAAAGGATAAGATCCGTATGGTTGACCAATCCAACATCAATTCTTTTTGCTACAGTCCTCATGAACTTGAAGAGGGACAGACATAAAGAAGATACCTGAACTTTTTCTTCTATAAATCTGGGGTTTAAACACCTCTGGATGTCTAAACATCCAGAGGTGTTTAAACGGGAGACTAAACAGTTATTTTTCGATGTTTATATGTTTAGACTGGAGATTAAAGATTAATCATCTTTTAATTTGTTGCTATTTCATTCTTGAGCATTTCTCATAGTGTGCTCATTATCCAAATACTTTAAAACTTCTTTTTCTAAGCTGGTATGGATGTTAAAGAGAAAACAGAGAAAAATCAAATTAGCATATTTTTAGATCTGTTATTTAATTTGATTAGTAGTTTTGTAGAGAGGTGGTATCCATAATAATGGCCATTTGGGGGTTTTGATGAGCCAAATACCATCTGCAGGGTCCATTGCATACTAAACAGAAAAGTTTCAAGGAGTTTGAGACAATAGTGATCCAACTCTGTAGCTCCATTTTTTTTCTTCCATTTTTCAGGAGAACTCCTTTAAGGATGCAGAATAACATGTAAGATTAGGAATATAAATTTACCGGTAGCTTAACAGGGATGCTTTATGTAGTTACAAATGCATGTTAAGTGGACTTGGTAAAATTGTATGAGATCTGGGGGAAAAGTGCCAGTATTTTAAACAGATGCATTTCAACCTATCCTATATAAATGCCAAACTTCTTCCCACAAGTTTTCAGTGGCCACTGAGTTAGTTACTTTAATAAACATATTTACACAGTAACACTATCTTATTTCTATTTAGTCAGTACAGGATATTGACCATCAACTTATAAAGTGCTAACTAACTTTTTTGAAGAACTTGATGATAACTCCAACATTCCATGCAGAGCTGAAAAATACGTGGAAGAAATATTACCAAATCCCAATGGGCCTCAGCCAGTAGCTATTATTTCCAGGGACCATTGTTGATTCTGTCCCAGCTTCTCACACCCTATAGGCTCAGGTCTGAACATTTTCCAAAGTCCTTTACAATGACCTATAAGTTCCTAAGAATGATTGGGTTGAGAGGTCATTACCTCAGCCAGAAGGAATAATTTGGAGATTCCAGACACCATAGTGAAAACTCTTGTTTTTGGTCATGATGAAAACATGTTCTGGGAGAAAGCGATATTGGGGATTCTTGAACTTCATTCTGTACCAATAATGATTCATTATGTCCTCCTCTAAGTGCCTCCTGGCTAGAGGTAAAACCAAGAGAAAAAGCACCTTATGTTCATGCATACAGATGCCATTTTCTCCTGTATTTAATCCACATCTGCTTATTTGTATAAATACACTTTTCTATTTAAATATATTCAAGTATAAAATAATAACTATAGGAAAAGTATAATGACATTATTAGACAGCCATTATAGTCATTTAATTTATTCTATAGCTATTTATTGAGCAAATGCGATATTCCAGGCTTTGTTTTAGACACAGGGATATAACAGTGAAGAAACAGATGGGTCTCTATTATACAGGGCTTCTATTCTAAGCAAAACTCAATATTCCTTGGATGGTAACAGCATTGCTTGCTGATAAATGAATGGTAGCACCAAAACAAGGAACCCAGAGTTTCTAGTCCACGAATGGTTTCTAATGAAGATGAAATAATAATAATAATGGCTAAATAATAATAATATTAATAATAATAAAAATAAATAGTTAATACTTATGTAGTGCTTACCATGTGCCAAACCCATTATAAATCTTTGGGGGTACTAATTCTTTAATTCTTAATCCTATAAGGTAGGAACTATTATTATGCTAGTTTATAGATGAAATTGAAACACAAGAGATTGCCATTTACACAAGTTCATGTAACTAAAACTGAATGAGTCAGGATTTGAACCCAGCTCAGTATATCTGTGATTTATAGATTCTAAGTCAATTATAAAACATCCCATCTTTTACTTCTAAAACTCTCCCTCTCTCCATAGGAAGAAAAGAAAAAAATGAAAAATGTCTCCTTTTTACAAAAATTAAACCCCCAAAAATGCACTAAAACAACAGAGGATGATCCCAGAATGTGTTGTGGTTTTTTTTTTTTTCCCCCTCTTAGTAGGAAAAGATGTCACAGGCCAGAATTCTGGATTTTTCAGCGTCTCCTCTGGTCAACAAGTCTGTGATAGAGGCGGTGAATAAAAACACACTTCTGTGTGATTATAAGGCAATCTCTAGTCCCCATGACACCAAGGGCACATAAAAGTAGCCTAACTTTCACTAAACTGAAAACTAAAGGCCTATTTACATATGTCTTTCTTAGAAAAAAACAAACAAACAAACAAAAAAACTGGCCCAACCTCTCTGTGAGATTGACTGATGAGGCATACTATGAAAGGTTGAGACCCAGTGTTAGTAATGGATGGGGAGGGCACATAAAACTTCATCAAGTTAATGTCACTTTTTCTCCCTTATTTTTAGGAAGTACATTTGAAGAACGCAAGTAGAGGGAGTGCAGGAAACAAGAACTACAGAATGTAGGAAGACCTACCTGTTTTGTGAAGAATGACATGCCACCGGCAGGATCATTTGCTCTGTAGGAGTTACCTGATAAACACCAGAAGACCTACCAAAAAAATAAGTTTGATAACATTTCAAAAGATGGGCATTCCCCCAATGAAATACGCAAGTAAACATTCCAGCATTGTCTTTAGGAGTGATTGTTAAAAGCTTTGCACCTTGCAACAATGGTCCTGGAGTTGGTAGATTGCTGTTGATCCTTTATCAATAATGTTCTATAGAGAAAAATATATATATAAATATATCTTAGTCCCTGCCTCTCAAGAGCCACAAATGCATGGGCGTTGTATAGATCCAGTTGCACTAAATTTGTTTCTGAGTGTTGGCTGCTGGAGCCATTCATTCAGCAGTCTTGTCTAAGTGGTTTATTCTTTTTTTTTTTTTTAATTTGCACTTCTTACTACCCAACACAGGCCCTTTGTTTTACAGTGTCTGATAATCTTGTTTGTTTATCTCCACCCTCCACTTCATCATCTTTATATTTGCCAAATTTGGCCTCCTCAAGAGTAGCAACAAGCAGTCAAGTAGCACACCCAAAAGATTTTAACCCAAAAAATTCCATCTGTGGCATCTGTACCAAATATAAGTTGGATGCATTTATTTTAGACACAAAGCTTTATTTTTCCACATCTTGCTAAAAAAAAATGCAACTAGTTGCAATTTTGAGGCCAATCATTTTTAGGCATATGTTTTAAGCATAGAAAGTCTCAAACTCTCAACAGTTCCTTCAAATGATGAGTTAATGTGCAACGTGATTAGTAACTTTTCTCTTTTTATTTTTTCCATATAGAGCACTATGTAAATTTAGCATATCAAGAATACAGGATATATTACAAACAGTATGTAAAACTCTGTTTTTTAGTACAATGGTGCTATTTTGTAGTTTGTTATACGAAAGAGTCTGGCCAAAACGGTAAAAGGTGAAAGCAAAACAAAAGAAGCCTGGAGCCGAAGATGACACAAAGGGGAAGGGTCCTAAAAAATCCATCCATTTGGGAAAGAAGGCAAAATTCCCCCAATGATGCCTTCCAAGAAAAAACTTAAGACACAAAGTCTGCTAATGCAAATTTGATTGGGGAGTCCAGAGAGGAGTGGAAAAAGCAGAAGGCTAGGAATTTAATAGTCCTGGCTTTTATTTCTCACTGAAGGAACAAACATCTGCTGACTCTGTCACAGACTCACCACTGTGTGACTTTGGGCAAGTCACTTCACCTCTCTGTGCCTCAGTTTCCTCATCTACTAAATGGGGGCAAAACGCCATCTACCTACCTCACATGGGTGGTATGAATATTACAAAGATAAAGCTCCAGATTTTATCCTGGGTTGCTAGAAGGGCACAAGGTCAGAGCCCTTCAGTTGCTGGGTTGCAAGAAATTATAGAAACAACCCATTCGTGGCATAGCTAGGAAACTGATCAGCCAAATGTTCCTGACATGCTAATTCTTGTCAATGTAGCTATCCTGCTAACTGTTCAACTATCCTAGTTAAAAGCTGCCAGCTCCATCTCTTTTAAAACCCTTTCAAAATAAGTAAGAAATATCTGATTTACAATTTGCTCTGAATTCTGCACTTGGATTTGTGAATACAAAGTGCAAAGAGAAGAAGGAAAAGAAGAAAAAGAAAGAAAAAAAAAAGATTTCCACCAGTGAAAGAGCGACTATGCCATCTGTTAGCACTCACTGACTCTTCCAGGCAGTTACTAGTAACCTAGTAATACTTCTTGTAATATTATAAAGGATACTTTATTCATTTTGAACAATATAGTTCTCTTTCTCTTTCCCAAATTCTCTTTGGGCAATCTAAAAAAAAATGACCCAAGATTTCAAATATTGAAATAATATCTAATTCTAAAAAAAATCACAAAATCACTTTCTTTAATAAATTTTGCTCTCACCCTTAGCTATATTTGCATATACTTTTTTTTTAATTTTTGTTAAAATATATTTGACTAGAGTTGCTAGCTGAGAGGCAAAATTTTCCTTTAGAACTAGAAATTTCCCCTTATGTCTGCTTACCAGAGTGACCCCTGGCCCTCTGCAGATGCATCTTATCCATTTAACTGAAAATTGATATCAAGAAAATCCAACAGTGAGGACAGGCCCATGGTGACCTAGAAAATGTTTCCCATCTACATACTAAGATTTTCTTATTAGAACAGTGAATCATCCATCATTCATGTCTTTTTATCTGCCTTCAAACATTTTGGTGAAAAGCAACCAGGCCTGATTACTTCATGCAAATTGTATTTCTTTATTCTTGGAAATTGTGCATGGAAAACAAAAATAACATCTTTAGTTTTCATCCCACTGGTTCACCTCAAGATTCAGAAACCAGAAAACGTCTAAGACTTCCTGCATCTTCAAACATATGCAAAAAGAAGCCCTATGTGGTGGGTCCCCCTGCTCAGCCAGTAAGTGCTTAAACCCTCAGATCCTCAGCATTACTTGAATCGAGCACCTCTGGCATGCTGAGCAATGTTGTAATCATTATACACAAATGTAAAAGAAACTGGAAGTCACTTTTGCCCTTTTATCTGTTTTCAGACTGATGTGTTCTCTGGATTTAGATGCAGAACCTCCCTTTCCAAAATGATAGGCATTCTGGTTTTTATTTCTTGTTCTTCGTGTATACCTTTTAAAATTACTGTCTCACAGCCACACTTTACATGCAATCCTCTGCAGACCTATGGGTTTCCAGACACAGCTGGATATAGTAATGTCTATGACTTATTTGATTCATTTAATAATTCTATTCACAGCCAAAATTACCCTAGTGAGGAAAGCTTAAATATGCAAAGCTATACTATTTTTAATTTTTTCTGACACATAATCCTCTCCAACTGTATCATAAATCAATGAATTAAAAATTAACTAATTATACTAACTCACTATCTAATTTTTAAATGCACTAAAACTAGAAGACAGATCAATGTAAAACTTCAAAAGTCAGTTCATCTACACACTACAGCAGAATGACCCGGGACAGATAGAAAGGAGCACCTAAAATTTCATATCTCAAAACTTATAACCTTAGCTTTGGATTTTTCAAGTGAGGCAATTTCAAAAGGTTTATGAAAAAGCTGTAAATATCGGTAAGAATGAGCTTTCAGCTTACAGGCTTAGTTCTAATTTAACTGACAAAACTAAATGCCTGATCAGATTTTGGTTCCCAGTTCACCAAATAACATCACAGTATCTTTTGAACACTTTAAGGTGAGGAGGCTCCACTGAAAAAGTAAATGTATCCTTCCATCAGAATCCATTCTTCTAGAAATAAAAACTTGCAACACCCCCATACACAACCACCACATGCACAAGCAAGGGCACACACACACTCAATTTAAGTGGAATACTGAGAAGAAATCACTTCCTTGAAAAAACTTACTAGGAGAAAAAAAAAAAAAAAGAAGAAGCCTGGCTTCCCTTGGGAATCCATCCCCTTCTTGGAATGTCAATGTTTGTGTAGATGAAACCGTCTCATGCACTGTGGCTCCAGGGTTTCTGTTACTAGTTTATGCACTTGGGAGACTTCTTAAATGAAAGTTGTAGCTCATCTTGCTTTCCCATTTATTGTTTGGCCAGCTATGCCAATGTGGTGCTATTGTTTCTTTAAGAAAGTACTTGACTAAAAAAAAAGAAAAAAAAAGAAAAAAAAAGAAAAAAAGAAAAAAAGAAAGCATAGACATATTTTTTTAAAGTATGAAAACAACAATTCTATAGATAGATGGCTTAATAAAATAGCATGAGGTCTAGTTACCACCACCTTTCAACATTTTATCACTCACAAGTAGAGTACTGTTCACCAAATTGTGAGTTTGGGGGTGTAGGGACAGAAGATGGAATTTTTATAAAGTTAGAAGGCTCTGTTATTCTGCTGGCTCTCAAACTCAGCAAAATTAGCAATATGTTATCCAATCTGAGCACCTCAATCAAGAGCATGGAGTATACATAGGGGGGGAAAAGGACCTTATAGGCAAACGGCAGAACAAAATATGATAAAGTTACTTATTGATTTTTGTGCTCTCTGGTCTAAAACAGATATTCAGCAATGGAGAAAATAAAAACAAAGAGAAACAATGCATAGATTAAATCTGCTAAAAATAGCTTCTGCCACATCCCCCTTAAGTCATTCTTTGGCATTTACTGGTTTATGGAAGATACTCTCCCTTCAACTAAACATCTCAGAGCAGTAGCTCTCATAAAAAGCAATCACTGATCTCATTGGGAAGTGTTGGAAAGTATTTCCTTATGAGATGGGGGTTATCTACTGATAAGGAAAGAGAAGAATTTATGAGAAATCGTTGAAAGAGATGGCTAACAATCTGTGAAGATTTTTTGTTTTTTGTTTTTGTTTTGGGTTTTTTTTTCTGTTTTTTACTTTATGCAGTCTTTATGAATATCTTAATGTTCAGAAATGACTTGGTTCTTTCTTCTTTTTTTTATATTGGAATGAGGGATGATAAGTTAAACCCACATAGACTCTTTAAAACTATAGGCTAGATAGAAGTGTATGTTTGACTTGTTAAAGCTATAATCAGACTATTTAAAATGTTTTTCCTATTTTTAATCTTTAAAGAGTGTACTAATTTATTAGAGACAGATCCTGTTTGGCTCTCTTCATAAAAAAGAGCATTCTCATTTAAATCACCTGGGCTTTCCCATCAATGTTTTCAAAAGATAAATCTGATTTATCCATCATTATGGTATCATTTATTTTAAAAATTTTTAATAGAAGAATTGTAGTTCTTTATGCCCCTCTCTTGCAATGATCATGAAGTTCAGAATATGAGGGAGCTAAAAACAAGAGGAAAAATTTGTTGATTCTTTGTTTTTGGTTTGTTTCAATGCTAGTGTTTAATCCTATAGTACATATTTGCTTATTGCTATTTTAATATTCTAAAAGACTTTCCTATTAGGTGTTAGAAACTGATACATAGATATTTGTGTGATTTCTATTTAAAAAATAAAAGGAGATGAGAGGACTGTCTGAAACTCTAAAGTGCATATGGTACAGGATAAAGATACCAATTGAAATAACCAAGTCCTATCTAGAACAACACTTTTTTGGGGAAACCTCTCATATATAGGACAGAGGCCTGGGGAGTGTTTGAAACTGTCTCTATTCCTCCAAGTGCTTATTTGTTTAGTATTTGCCTCAAAATTTTATAGAGGGGTGACCAAACTTAAACCCTGGAATTAAAGGGACCTCTTTAAAATATATATATTTCACATGTTCCCTCCTAATTTACGATGACACATTGATCTGAAACATGGTCCCTCTTTCTCCCCATTCTTCAGCTGTCATTGGTAGGGTCTGAAGAAAAAAAAAAGTGTTAACTTTAAATGAGGAACACAAAAGTCCAAATGTTATTGCCCAATTGAAATGTGAGTTTAGATGGAGATAGTTTCTCCTACTTAATCCCTATTGAATCACCTGACACCTTCAGAATAACCTTTTGCAAGCCTTAGAATCTGCCTTTTATTTAATTGCCCAGGCCTACTGCATCCTAAAGGTAAATATTATTCATTTTCTTTTGGCCAAAATGCACTGATGTAAAAATAGGAAAAATAAAAACAAAACTCAAAAATCCCTTCCAAGTCACCCACTGGCCCCATTTACCTACCCAGAGCAAAGTCACTTCTGTTAATCCCTTAATCTGATTTTGTTTGGATATTTATCTTGTACCTGCTGCTAAACACACTGCAGGAGGGACTCTGAAACCTTGAACTGTCTACTCACATATCTTATCTGTGTCTGTGTATCATTAAAATGTCTATTCAAAAAATTAAAAACTTTCAAACACCATGCAGCTTGTATTCAGTTTACATAAAGGCCCCAAATACCATGTCAGATCTCCTGTTACTAAGAGTTAATGAACTATGAGAACTGGGATTACAACATGTGTTTTGCTTCATATGGTTTTATCACACTTACAGGCCAAGTGTGATAAATACACTAAAGACACTGAATCTTTGAAACCAGAAAATAATGATTGGTCGTTTGTTATCTGTCTTAGTTCAAAAGCATAATTTTATTAAATTAATTCTGTATTTGAAATCATTATTCATTTATGGCAGAGGAATATCAATCCTAATGACTTCTAAAACTGTAACTAACTGAATCATTATCTTACATTTACTGTTAAGTAAGCATATTTGGAAAAATGTATGGCTAAAGCGTCATAATAAAATGATATATCTTTCTTTAGTAATTACATTAAAATTAATCATGTTTGATTAATTAGTTCTTTTGGACAATGTTGGTGTAATATGTCATTCCTTAAGAATTCTGTTGTTATGTAGCATTTTTATTAATTGAGGTCACTGCAACAAATAAACAAGAAAACTTACCCAGAAAAATAAAACTAATCATACACCAGAATGGAGATATCTTATAGAATTTACAGATTATATTTAAAAATAAATGTTTCAAAGAGCTTATACAAACTATGTAAGAGATGTATGAATTGCACAATATATCTATTAACAATAAAGCAGGTGTAATTAACTGATCCCACTCACTGTAACCCAACAGTGAGTTATAATCCATGACACAAAGGGTCTGGGAAAAGATTTTCTATCAAACAGGGCACATAATACACAAGTAGCATTCAGTATTCACCCATATTGTGGGATTCCATAAGAATGTGGTCTCTTAGCATTGAGTTTTTATTTCAATAAATGTCGCTAAATCTTTGCTGAATATCAAACTCACAACAGCATTTGTAGAAGCACAGGGTGGAAAGATTAGTAATTTCCCTCTTGTTTGAAAGTATCTCATTCTATTTTCCTTTTCTTAAAACTTCCATGAAGTATTTGAAAAGTTACCTGAATGTAAAAAAGGCTCAGGAGACTTGTACTTGATTTTAATGAATTACTAGCACTACCAGTTCATTATTTTCCCACACGCATCTCACCATGACTCCCGTAACTCCCTCAGAGTTACCGCAGCAATCCTTAACCCTATCCTCTAGACCTCCTCATCCTATTTGTGCTCAACATCTTGCTGCCTATGGCCATGAGTTTCTAACTGCATTGCTTCTCTCCCTAGACAATACTTTTCTCCCTTTAGCCACATTAGGCTAAACTGGGTGCAGCCTTTCACTTAAGGTTTTGGGAATGATGAAGTGGGAGGCAATTAAGCACATGGCAAAAATTGGCTGCTAATGTCAAACATCACTATTAACTAAAATTCATTAAGGAATTTTGGCTGTTCATGTGCCTCTTGTCATTTTAGTAAGCCTCCTTCTTCCCCTCAGCAAACTGTCCCTGGAATTACTTCCTATCCAACTCTCCATCCTCTCCCTTAGAAAGAACTTGCAGGGGATGATAGGGGTTAGGTGACCTGGGTGGCTCAGGCAGTTAAGCATCTGACTCTTGGTTTCAGCTCAGGGCATGATCTCAGGGTTTTGAGATCAAGCGCTCGGTGGGGCTCTTCACTGGACGTGGAGCCTGCTTAAGATTCTCTCTCTCACTGTCCCTCTATCCCTCCCCATTCCTAAAAATAAGGACATGCAAGGAAATCTATTTTGCTCTCCTGCAGAGCAATATTGACCAACACATATTCACCCATGATGGGAGTGGGAGCAGGACCTGCTCACTTTTTATTACTGAATGTGCCCTAAAGATTATTTTTCCTAAAGAGAAAAGCAATTCTGTCCCTAAGAGGAATTCTGTCTTCCTTCCTTCCATCTAAGTCAAATTGCAGCCTCTTTTTAAAAATGACCACCCCAACAATAATGGTTAATACTGCTGATTAATAATATTCAATTTGGGGTGACTGGATGGCTCAGTTGGTTATACGTGTGACTCTTGATTTCGACTCAGATCATGATCTCAGGTTGTGAGATTGAGCCCATGTCAGGCTTCACGCTGAACATGGAAACTGCTTAAGATCCTCTCTCCTTCTCCCTCTGCTCCTTCCCATGGAAAACAACAACAACAAAAAAAAACTAAAATAAAAATAATATTCATATTTGCTGAGTACTTACTAGGGGTTAGTCACTATGCCAAGTGGTTTACCTCTATTATCTCATTAGTCGTTATAAAAATTATCTGAGTCAGGCACTATTATGAACCCTATTTTACAGGTGAGGAAATGGAGATTCAAAGACATGTAATTTGCTAAAGGTCACAGATAGGCAGGATGGGCTTGAATCTGGGTCTAAGGACATCAAATCTGTGTTTTTACTACTTTGCCCTTCATGCCCTTCCCCAATCCAGACACAAGGACAGTTCCAGATAGAGACAGATACATTCCTATTAAAATGTGTTTTTACATGGTACAGGCAGAAATACAGGTAATTGCACCTTTGAGTGATAAACTATTTATGAATATTACATTATCAAGATAAATAAGCATTTTTGCTCAATAACCCATGTATCTTACTGGGCTTTCAACCTTACCTGCTGCCATTTCTCGGTTCCTTCACACTGCAGTCAGTTCTTGGTATTCCTTCACATGGTGTATGTAATATCAGATGTTAAAACAATCTCAGGATTCCTCAGTGAGGAGGTATGACTTTTGTCTTTATACAGTCCAGAAATAAACCATTTCTACATAAGTAAAACTAGAAGCTGATGATAAAGAAGCTTGCCAAGAGTTGTTCTCTTGACGGTTTGTCAAAGCCAGTGTGGTCTGAAGGAACATGGTTGAATCAGGGCTTCCACAGACAAAAATGTAAATTTGGGGAGTCAGTTTCATGAGACCCATGTTCTTATATCTCTGCCCTTCGAAAGGGCTTAGTTACTCCACTCTCGGGAGTTCCAAAGGGCATAATGCTAACCCTACATGACATTTTGGAAATGTGTAGGGACATTTGGGGTTGTCATTGATGGTAACTGAGGAAGGCATTATTGGCATTTAATTGGGCAGGGGGTTAGGGTTTCAGAAATCTCACATAGATGACAAACTTATTTGTCATCAAACTTATTTATACAACAAACTTATTATACAACAAACTTATTTGTCATCGACTTATTTATAGCCTAAGCCTAGGCTATAACTCTAATTTACTTACAAACTCAAAGTATTTCTGCGTGATTTTAATATAAATGGAATTTTTCAGGAATGCAATTACCATGTAAATTAAGAAGAAGGTGGTACTTTATTTCATTTGGAACTTTACCAAGTGTTGTCCACAATTTTAGAAAAAACATCATTGATGACAATGCTAATTGTGCTGTTTAAATCTCTCCATTCTCTGAGCAGATCAGTCTACTTGCAGCTGTCACATTCATGATTCTCCACATAAGTGTAAACATCTGACCACTTCATTACATGTTCTAATAGAGTTGTGTCTGAGCCTTTTTATCTTATAATGCATGTTTTCTTATTATAAACTGTTTTCATTTTAGTTATCCTTTATATTATAGTTCAGGCATCATTTTGATTTTTATTGAAATTGTATATGTCAGCATTATCTATAAATTTCTCTTCGGGACACCAGAGGATATATCATAAAATATTTGTTACATAAAGGAGAGCTTGGGTTTGATAGAAATGAACCACTGGTCTATACATACCAATTATGAACCTCCCTGGGTCATAATGACAGGAGGATGGCAGAGCCTTTGTCCTCTTCTCAGTGAGGCATCTATAAAGTGTAAAGCTGAGCTGAAAACTGGTATCTTCCTCACCTGTTTATGGATAGAGATTAAATCTCTTTGGTATCCAATAAAGGATAATGGTTATGGCTAATATAACATCTGGTTTCTAAATGTTCTTTCCTTCACCCTGTGATGGGATGAGATGATTCTGAAAAGAATAAAGCAATCAGTAAAAACAGAAACAGATGTAAATTGGATTTGAGACAATTGCAACAGTACATCAAAAGTAAATTCGACCTTGGATCTCAAGCAAGGTACGAAATGTGACCTATAAAGGAGGTCTCTCTTTCTCTCTCTCTCTCTCAAGATTTTATTTATTTATTTGAGAGAGAAAAAAAGAAAGCAGGGGGAGGTGCAAACAGAGATGGAGAGAGAGAATCTCAAGCAAACTCCACTGAGCATGGAGTCCAAGGTAGTGCTCAACCTCATGACCTGAGATCCCAATATGTGATAAAACTAAGAGAACCTTAATCAACTGAACCACCCAGGCACCCCAGGAGGTTTCTCTTTCTAATGGCTACTACCAGGAAAGTTAAAACTGGAATACCTGTCCTATAATTTCCTAATTCTATTTTGTTTATTTAACTCAGTGGCTTCAACTTAGCCCCCAGCCTCCTCCAGGGAAAATACTAATCTCTCTTTCTCCAAATGACACTTGGAGAGTGGGAGTGGGGAGGTCCTAGTCTCCATTCATGACTAGTCTCTATACAAGTGCAATGTCTGAATCCATTATTCTACTCCACAAATATGGAACTGTCCTTCCAACTCCAAATCTCTGAGAGAGGGAGAGAGAGAGTGAAGAGAAAGTGATTGTTCCTCTAAAGAGGAAAGGAGACACAATGACAGAGGGAGAAATGATAGGGTTGGGCTCTGCCACCTTATTTGGACCAGAACTTCTAATTCAGCCACCCTTATAGAACTTAAAATATTCAAAGGCAGGGTTACCTCAAGAAAAAATTCTCTCTTTATTTATTTTGTCTCTCTCTGCTTTAAAGTTCACTTGGAAATGGAAACCTGCCCATCCCCTTCCTATGGCCAAATAAATTTTCTTACACTGTTAATACTGATAAGTCCCTTCTGGTATCTCTAGACCTCACTGCCATAGTAAAAAGTACACTGAAATAATTTAATAATATTTAGGCTATAATATACTGGTTGTTTATCTGTTCGCTCTCATATCCATTTCCCAAAATTCCCTTCTTTGACTATGTTCATAAGGAACATATCCCAGTTCCTGTGTTCTCTGGTTTCTGAGTGGGTTTGCCTAATAATAAGAGGCACTAAGGAAAGAAGCAGAGCAGGGGGAGGGAAGAAGCCAGGATATTGCCCCCCGTTTTCTCTCTCTGCTTCAAGTAGCATTTTTGGCAACAATGGCAGTTTCTCCCTCATTTACCCTGTCCCTGGAGAATCAGCACCCTGTCCCTGGAGGAAATCTAGACCCATCCATATAGTTTTTCTCAGATGGGAACACCACCTCCTCTCTGGGTCTCTAGTCCTAGGGATGGTAGGGACTTCCTGATATTGATATCTGGGTTGACTGTCCTCTCTAATTTGTCTAATCATTTCTTCCATCACTTGTATTAAATACCCTCTGTTTACATACCTAGAATGGTTTCTGTTTCCCTCAATGGACCCTAACTAATACCCAAAGGAATAACATAGTGGTAAGAAGCATGAGCACTGAAATCAGGCAGACATGGGTTGTGTTGTGGTTCTGACACTTCTGGTTGGAAGCTTTGGAAAATTAAAATAATTTCTGGGACACCTGGGTGGCTCAGTTGGTTGGACGACTGCCTTCGGCTGAGGTCATGATCCCGGAGACCTGGGATCAAGTCCCGCATTGGGTTCCCAACTCCACGGGGAGTCTGCTTCTCCCTCTGACCTTCTCCTCACTCATGCTCTCTCACTGCCTCTCTCTCAAATAAATAAATAAAATCTTAAAAAAAAAATTCTGTGAGGCTGTTTCCTCTTTTGTAAAGTGATAATAATAATAACAATATAATCTACCTCATATTATTTGAGGATTAAACATGATCATGCAAGTCCCTAAACTTCTAGATTTCTCAAAATAGTGAAATTTCCAAAAATAAAACTATAAATTGACTCAAGGTGGGAAAATATATTTGGCTAAATAAGGAGTTCTTTTAAAGAAACATTGATCATTATGTCATTACAAGGGAATTTATTTAAATAACATAATCTCAGAATAAAGGGAAATTTAATACATTAACCTTTAGGGAAACTCATCACATTGTATTAATTTGTTCTTTTCATCTTTTCAATTTCTTTATGGCTAGATTAAAACACTGGTGCCGTTCTGCATTGGTCTGCTTATCAGCTCTTGTGTGGTGTGGTTCCTAACATTTGTACAGTTACCTTCAATATCACTACTTCCATTGTTATTATTAGTTATGAGAGAATTAATTAAAGATCTAAGATAGCCAAGGTAGAACATCTCCATTGGCTTGTCACACTCTTTTTTAATTATTATTTGTTTATTTATTTACTTATTTATTTATTTTGAGAGAGAGAGCAGGGGGAGGAGCAGAGAAGCAGAGAGAGAATCACAGGGAGGCTCCATCTCACAACCCTGAGATCATGATCAGTGTTGAAATCAAGAGCCGGGTACTTAACTGACAGAGCCACCCAGGTGTCCCTTGTCATATTCTTTTCTGTGTACATTCTGGTTCATAGCCTCAACTTTTCTGACAGTGACCAATTGATCAGTGTCACTTTTTTCCCTAATTTTACTCTGACTTAGCAAAACCAGGTGAAAAGTACTCTTTGAACCTAAAATTCCTTGCACTACAAAGGCAAATGTAAAATCTCAAATCTGGCATTTTCTTGTTGTGTCACTGATCCTCTCTATTCACCCCAGCCTAGCCATCAGGGCTACAAACTTTCCAAATAATGATTTTCAATTACTTATATGGTATTTTCAGGCTATCCCTATGTAGTACCAAAATAATTCCTCTTGTCACTATAATCAATTCAAGAAAACAATGTAATTAAGTCCCTTATGTGTCATTATGTATAACCCCAACTCCACTAATTTTTTAACCACTTTTCCTGGATTCATCAGCATATAACTTTAGTTATTCTACCTCTTACTTTTAGTCATATTTGTTCTACACCATATTCTTCTAAGTCATCACTGTAATTTTTGGCAATCTATTAAACGATATTTGATGGTCTGGTCTCTTACTCCTCAACCTTTCAAATTTTCCATAATGTCAAATAGGAATATCCCTGATGTGGCAAACACAGAGTCCCTGAAAGAAAAGTGAATCTATTTTCAAGTCCTTCCTAAGCTGTGAGGATTTACTTTGAATCTTTCAATATGTGTGTAACATTATTCCAAATCCTCTTTGGGGTTGCTCCTGTAGGACCCAGGGATGTATCAGTCAACTGGGAAAGCAATTTGAGAACCTCTAGGATTGATTTTTGAAAATGCAGTATCCACAGAAACAGACTTCAGATATTATCCCAGCAAATCCTGGCAACTCTGTGCTTGTGTAGAAGATGCCTCCTATGGGTTTTTCCAAAGGTTGTTCTATGGACATTGTCACTCATTTAAACACAGGACATTCTATGCTGTATCTGTGTATGACTATTTAGCAAGAATTCTGAGTGTAGACTTATATTTCCTGGTAAGAGTATGCAGCAAGCTAGAACAGCCTGATAAGATAAGGAAAATCTGTCAGTGAAAGGTTTGCTAAGAGAGTCTTTTGGGTACATTCATGCTCTCCGGGGTTTATTTGTACAATATTAGTAAGCCGATTCGCAAAGTCGGAGTGATAATATTCAAATATTTCCAAGAAGATACTTGCACTGAACAACACAGTCTTAGATCATCACACTGCCTTTTACCTGAGAAGTAAATAAATGTGGAAAAACAGATGTGGGTGGCCTGAAACAATACAGTTCCATGGGCTCTTGGTCATAACATTGTCTCTGAAATATGATCTCTGTCCACAAGCTGAAAGAGGAAGGCAGACAAAATTTCTTGAAGAAGAAACCCAGATAAACCCACTTGAAGCCACTCTTCCAGTATTTTAATGGATTGTACACAATCACTCACACTTTCTCATCGGCCCTCTTGAGACCAATGCTACATAGTTTAGAAACAAGTAGACAAGATTAGGGGTGAAGTCTGTGAACCACAGAACACAGTTTTCCTCTCCATGAAACTAACTGGCCCTTCTGGGGATCAAACCCATGACCCTGGGCTCATTAGCACTCTATTCCAACCATGCCCAAAACAAATACAGGTTTGAAGCCAGAGAAGCTTAAAACCACACATAAGAATGTAATCAACAGAGCCACAGGGAAACACATAAAGTAAACACTTTCTATATAGGCAAAAAGAAAAGAAGATTTGGAAAGAGACTATGTTCTCTGAATCCCTTAGTCATCTTAAGGCTTACTGGAAATTTCCACTTGGATATCTTCCATTACTTTGACTTCAACCCATTTTCCTCTCTCAGCTCCCACCCCTGTAAGGAATTTACCATTTGGAACTTCTGTCTATGGCACCATCACTCAATCAACCAAGTTTAGAACCTTGGAGTTGACCTCAGCAACACATTTGACCATCCAATGCATATTTAGTCCAAAATAAAATCCCCCTAAAACCTTTATTCAAACAAAAATTTAAGGTTTGTTAATATCAAGTATTGACAAGAGTACGGAAAAACAGGTATTCTCATATTCTGCTTGTGGATGTATATTCTAGTTCATTGGAGGGTGAGTGAGCAGTAATTATTAAAATTTAAAATGTCTGTATCCTCCATCAATTCAACTCACTACTCTAGGGACTCCCTGACAAGTCTGTGCATAAAGGAAAGCATAAGGATATCTGATGCAGCATTATTTGTTAAAGCAAAAATATGTAACTATTTATCAATGTCAACAGTGTGGAAATGATTAAATAACTCTGATTGCATTCAGGTAATGAACACTATCATTTAGTATTAAAAATGGGGTGTATCTCTATACACTACATGAATTGATGTCTAAAGCAAGATTTAGAATGATATCTATGGTGGCACATAATATATGCAATAGAAAACAAAACAATACATTTCTCTATGGAGATAAATAGATAGATGATAAATATCTTATTCCATTCAAGTTGCTATAACAAAATACCACAGACTGTGTGGCTTGTAAACAACTGAGATTAATTTCTTACAGTCCTGTAAACTGGAAGTTCAAGGTCAGGGTGCTAGAATGATTGGGTGAGGGATTTTTTCTGGACTGCAGACTTTACATTATATCCTCACATGACAAAAGGGTTAAGAAGCTCTATAGAGTCTCTTTTAATAAAAGACCTAATCCCATCCATGAGGCTCTACCTTCATGACCTAAGCATCTCCCCGAGCTCCCACCTCCTAATATCAACACAATGACCATTGGGTTTTCCACATATGAATTTTGGGCAGATACAAATATTCAGACCATACCAATAGACTAGATAGATAGATGTAAGAAAAGGAGGGTGGAAGAAGGGGGAAGGAAAGAAAGGAAGATCATTTGGAACAAGAAAATGGATTAAAACACCTAAGGAAAGAGTATGCAGAAGAATGAAGGGCCCAGGACTAAATCCTAAGGAGCTATATTACTCAGAGTTTGGGTAAAGGAAGAGGATTCTGAGAAGCTGCAATGACAAAGATAGGAAGAGAACAAGAACATTGAGGTGCCATAGAGTGAGGTCAACAAAATGTTACAAGGAGACTGTCAGTGTTCCACTAGATTAAAAGGTGATAAAAATGATTAGTAGATTATGACTTTTCTTGAGTAATATTGGTAGATAATAGAGAGAACACACATTAAGGTGAAGGTAAAGAATCAATGAGATGTGAGGAAATGAAAAATGTATAGAGAACTTTTGATCAAGAAGGTGTCAGAGACAAAAGGGGATGTGAGTCGAAGAGTTATTTTTAATGGAAAATACTAGAGAATGCATGTATGATAACAGAAAGAACCCAGTAAAAAGGTAAAGATCAAAGACGAAAGTGAGAGAAAGGGAAAACTTGAAGAACAAAGTCCTTGAAAAGATGAGAAGGGATAAGATCCAGACCCTTGCAGGGGGAAAAAAAAGTCATATTTGATAAGAGAGGGGGTACTTCCTCAATGATAACAGGAAGGAAGGAGGAAAAAAGTGAAGCTTCAGATAGGCTTATAACGTTGGTAACAAAAGAAAAAAATGGGGTGTGCATGTCTGAGGATGTCTACATTCTCTGTGAAGTAAGTAGGATTCAAGGTCATCACAGAAAGAATGAAATGTTTTCATCAACAACAACATGGATGGAACTTGAGGGTATTATGCTAAATGAGATAAATCAGAAGAATAAGACAAATACCATATGATTTCACCAAATGGAATGGAATCTAAAACCCAAATCAAAGCAAACAAATAAACAAAACTCATAAGTACACAGAAGAGATCAGTGGTTACCAGAGAGGAAGGGGTTAGAGGTGGGCAAAAGGGGCAAATGCAGCCAACTGTAGGGTGATGGGTGGTAACTAGACTTTCTGGGGGGATCACTTTTTAGTGTATACGGATGTTGAATTATAATGCTATATGCCTGAAATGTATATAATTAAAAAAAAGTGAGGACAGTGTAGGGTGTGAGGGAAGTCAAAGTTTGAGGTGGGAGTAAAAGGTCTAAAATACATTTATTGTGGTAGGTAGGAGGACAACCTTAGTACTGAAATGTATTAGCAAAGAATATCTATTTGAAGTTGAAGATTACAAATATATATGCCAATATGATCACTTGTCTGTGACTATAGGTTAAATATACTAGAGAAAATGTACAGCATTAAGTTTTACTTTCATTCATCTTTCAGTAAATTTATAGTCAATCAAAAAGTGTGCATTCTATCACACATTTATTTTTTGAAATCAAAGAACTATTTGGAGAATATTGTTTGGTGTTGTTTCATTAAAGCTGTTCCAAAAGCTTCTCTAAAAGTTTCTTAATTGAAAAGTATTCTTTTTGTTTTTGTAAATATATGAACTGAGAAACAATAGGTATAAATGAGTTACCTTTGATCCTTCTCTTTTCTTCCTTCCTGTAGCTACCTCAAGCCAGCAAGCCCTCCCATTCTGCCTTCTGGATGTTTCTCTAACGTGTTCCATAGTTACTGCTATTACTCTAGCCCTGCACATCAGTGGGGCAGAAGCTAGTTGAGCATAAGAATCCACAAGCTCTATCCAAACTGGTTCACAACTTCTAAAGACCACACTGTTTTGATTATTATAGTTTTGTAATATATTCTGAAATCAGGGAGTATGGTGCCTCCAGCTTTGTTCTTCTTTCTAAAGATTGCTTTGGCTTTGGGGATCTTTTTTGGTTCCATACAAATTTTAGATTTGTTATATTTCTCTGAAAAGGCCATTGGAATTTTGATAAGGATTGCATTGAATCTGTAGATTGTTTTGGGTAATATGGATATTTTAACAATATTAATTATTCCACCCATGAGCATGGAATATCTTTTCATTTTTTTGTGTCTTCTTCAATTTCTTTAATCAATGTTACAGTTTTCAATGTGCAGTTTTTTTTCACTTCCTTAGTTAAATTTATTACTAGGTATTTTATTCTTTTAGTTTTGATTATAAATGCAATATTTTTCTTAGTTTCTCTTCCTGGTAGTTTGTTGTTACTGTGTAAAAACACAACAGATTTTTCTATATTGATTTTGTATCCTGCAATGTTACTGAATTTATTAGCTCTAAAAGTTTTGGGTAGAGCCTTTAGGGTTTTCTATAGAGTTGATCCTTGAACAAAATAGGTTTGAACTGTGTGGGTCCACATGTACATGGATTTTTTTTTTCACTAAATATAGTATAGTACTATAAATACATTTTTTCTTCCCTATGATTTTCTTAATAACATGTTTTCTTTAGCTTTCTTTATTGAAAGAATACAGTATATACAAAACATGACATACAAAATATGTGCTAATCAACTGTTTATGTTATTGGAAAGGCTTCTGGTTAACAGTAGGCTATTAGTAACTAAGTTTTGATGGAGTCAAAAGTTATACACAGATGTTCGGCTGTTCAGAGAGTCCACATCCTTAACCCCTATGTTATTGAAGGATCACTTGTATGTAAAATCACATCATCTACAAACAGTGTCAGTTTTATTTCTTCCTTTTCTATTTAAATGCCTTTTATTTCTTTCCCCTAAAATTTTCCAATTGTCTGGTTACTCTTCCAATATTATGTTGAATGAAAGTGGTGACAGAAGGCATCTTGGTCTTGTTCCTGATCTTAAAGGAAAACCATTCAGCTTTGCATTGTTGAGTCTGATGTAGCTTTGGACTTGTTATATACCGCCCTTATTATGTTGAGATACATTTCATCTATATTCATTTCATTGAAAGCTTTTTTTTATTATAAACAATGTTCACTTTTGCCAAATGCTTTTTCTGCATCCACTGAGATGATCATATGGTTTTTATCCTTTACCCTATTAATGTGGCATATCACATTGATTGATTGAACCATCTTTATATCCCTGGAATAAATCCTGCATGATCATAATGAATGACACTTTTAATGCATTGCTGAATTTGGTTTGCTAAAACTTTGTTGAGTTTGGGGATTTTTTTGCATTTATATTCATCAGAGATATTGGCCTGTAATTTTCTTTCTGTGATATCTTTGTCTGGTTTTGGTATCAGGATAATGCTGGCCATATAAAATGAGTTTGGACATGTTCTCCAATTCCTTTGAATGAGTTTGAGGGGGATAGATATTAAATCTTCTTTGAATGTTTGGCAAAATTCACCAGTTAAGCTGTCCAGTCCTGGACTTATGTTTGTTGGGAATTTTTTGATTACGGATTCAATCTCCTAACAAATAATTGGTCTATTCATATTTTCTATTTTTTCATGATTCAGTCTTGGAAGATTGTATGTTTCTAGGAATTAATCCATTTCTTCTATGTTGTCCAATGTGTTAGCATAGACTTGTTTAAAGATCCTTTGTATTTCTTTGGTATCAGTTGTAACTTCTCTTTCAGTTCTTACTTTATTTATTTGAACCCTGCTCTGCTCTTTTTCTCTTAATGAGTCTAGCTAAAGATTAGTCAATTTTGTTTACCTTTTCAAAGAAACAGCTCTTAGTTTCATCATTCTTTTCTAATGTCTTTTTAGTCTCCATTTAATTTTTTTTATTTCAGTGTAACAGTATTCATTGTTTTTGCACCACACCCAGTGCACGTGCAATAAGTGCCCTCCTTAATACCCACCACCTGGCTCCCCTAACCTCCCACCCTCCACCCCTTCAAAACCCCTCCCATTGTTTTTCAGAGTCCATAGTCTCATGGTTCACCTCCCCTTCCAATTTCCCTCAACTCCCTTCCCTTCTCCATCTCCCCATGTCCTCCGTGTTATTTGTTATACTCCGCAAATAAGTGAAACCATATGATAATTGACTCTCTCTGCTTGACTTATTTCACTCAGCATAATCTCTTCCAGTCTCGTCCATGTTGATACAAAAGTTGAGTATTCATCCTTTGTGATGGAGGCATAATACTCCATAGAATATATAGACCATATCTTCTTTATCCATTCGTCCATTGAAGGGCATGTTGGTTCTTTCCACAGTTTGGTGACCATGGCCATTGCTGCTATAAACATTGGGGTATAGATGGCCCTTCTTTTCACCACATCTGTATCTTTGGGGTATATACCCAGTAGTGGAATTGCAGGGTCATAGGGAAACTCTATTTTTAATTTCTTTAGAAATCTCCACACTGTTCTCCAGAGTGGCTGCACCAACTTGCATTCCCACCAACAGTGTAAGAGGGCTCCCCTTTCTCCACATCCTGTCCAACACACGTTGTTTCCTGTA